>NW_020769348.1:1350317-1360672 GCF_900518735.1 Pseudonaja textilis
GAATAGAATAGAATAGAATAGAATAGAATAGAATAGAATAGAATAGAATAGAATAGAATAGAATAGAATAGAACAGAAGCTGGAAGGGACCTTGGAGGTCTTCTAATCTAGCTCCGTGATCAAGCAGGAAAATCTATACCAATGTGTTATCAAAAAGTCTTGTCAATGTCACAATCAAAGCACATTCCAGAATACTACTATTCTACTCATTCTTGTAATTCTTTTATCATCAAGGCAACAAGGAAGGAAGGAAAGAAAGCATTAAAAGAGAAAAAGAGAGATGCCCCAGAGATTGGAGAAAGAATCACCAAGGAAAAAAGCATACCCCGCCAACTTTGGCAGGGCAAGCTACTGTATATAAACAGAGAGCAAATCCCACTCTCCCTTGCCCTGGTGATATTACCTAGTTGGGTCATGAAATGTCTGCCAGGAAACAACTAAGCTCAGAGAGCACCAAGAACATCATCCATGGTTCATCTCTGAACTATATACAACTCTCTTCTATTGAAAGACCAATGCAAGGGGAGAATAAACATGGGTAACATTTTAGATAATTCCATAGAAATCAAATAGATTACTTGATGCCCTGATAAGTTCCATTACAACCTTAAGCTGGGAGCAATGCACATTCAAGTTTGAACCCCCTGAAGGAAATGATTAAGTACAGTTGTATTAGCTTTCTTGAAAACACTCTTACTTCCTTTTTCCAGGTATATAGAGCAATAATACCAGGGATGGTATTCTATTGGTTTGGACTGGTTCTATAGAACCGGTTGTTATGATTCTGCGCAGTTTGGAGAAGCAGCAAATTGTGCCCCTGGTTGGCCCCTCCCCTCTCCACCTGCCCCTCCCCTCCCCACCCAGTCAGTCCTTAACATGCATGTGCGTTCTCCCTCACCCAGTCACTCCTTAAGGTATTTCTCCCCCCCCCTCCCGATGATCAGCTGTTCCAATGATCATCTGTGCTGGGATCCCCCTCATTGTCTTACCGCTTCATCCAGGAGGCTTCTCTGAGGCCCAGGAGACAAAAAGGATGCACGGAGGGGGGGATGCTGTGTGCCTCCCCCATGTTCTGTTTTTTGCCTTCCTGGGCCCCAGGGAAGCCTTCTGGGAACAAAAATGCCCACCCAGGAGGCTTCCTTGAAGCCCAGGAGGCAAAAAAAAGAACCAGGGGGCAGAGGGTGCTGCAAAAAAGAAAGCCACACCCACCCAGCCACATGGCAATGCCCACCTAGTCACACCCACAGAACTGGTTTTTTTAAAAAACTGAATCCCACCCCTGAATAATACCACTTTTCCATGTTGACAACTGTTTATTAACACAGTTCTGGTAAAAATGTAACACACCACAGTTTTAACCTTGGAGGAATGAGAGAAACTTGCTCCTGTATGTGTGTGTGTGTGTGTCTGTGTATGTGCACATCACTCTCATGTTAGTACTTCAGATGGAATACATCTCCCATTAATCTAAATGCAAAATCTGTTTTTAGCCTTCAGAAAAAAAAAAATTAAACAGAAACTTGGGGGGATAAAAAAGCTAAATGCAATAAGCCCTTTTTTAAAAAAATGTTCTTCAGGATAACTGAAACTTTGGAGATCTTATATTCATTTTGAAGAAATGAACATGTAATAGTTCCCAGAGGAATAGCTACTACAAGAATATTTAAGTTTATAATGTGGGTGGCAGGATGGGAGGGAAATTAAGTTTGTGTAAACTCTTTAATCAGCTGTGAAATTTTCCCCGGGGCATAAAATAGGAGCTCAAAATGTGGGCATTTGGCAACTGGCATGTATTTATGATGGTTACAACATCCCAGGGTCATGTGATTTCCATTTGTGACCTTCCCAGCCAGCTTCTAATAAGCAGAATAACAGAGTTGGAAAGGACCTTGGAGGTCTTCTAGTCCAACCCCCTGCACAAGCAGGAAACCCTATACCATTTCAGACAAATGGTTGTCCAATATCTTCTTGAAAACCTCCAGTGTTGGAGCACTGCAGGCAAGCTGCTCCACTGATTGATGGTTGTAACTGTCAGGAAATGTCTCCTTAGTTCTAGGTTGCTTCTCTCCTTGATTAGTTTTCATCCACTGCATCTTATTCTGCCTTCCGGTGCTATTGGAGAATAGGTTGACCCCCTCTTCTTTGAAGCAGCCCCCCAAATATTGAAAAACTGCTATCATCTCTCTCTTAGTCTTCCTTTTAACTTCAAGCAAAGTCTATGGGGGAAACCCGACTTGCTTCACAACTGCATGATTCACTTAACCGCCACCTTGCTTAGCAATGCAATGTTGAACTTCCAAACATCACATCTTGTCCTGCCCTCAACTGCTATGGGGAATAGATTGACGCCCTCTTTCCTGTGGCAGCCTTCCATGCATTGGAAAACTGCTACCATGTCTTCCCTCACTCTTCTCTTGGATAAGCTAAACAGTTCCTTTAGCCATTCTTTATAGGATGCAGCCTCCAGACCCCTTGTCATCTTTGTTGCTCTTCTCTGCACTCTTTCTAGGGCAAGGGTGTCAAACTTGATTTGAGGGCCACATCAGGGCTGTGTTTGCAACAGCCCTCCCAAGCTCTGTTTTCACTGGCAGAAGCAACACAGGCCGGTCCTTTGCTGTTTTCAGGGCAGCCCTGCAGGCCAGATCTAAGCACCCTGCAGGCGGGGTGGTGTGGTACTATGGTGACCAGAACTGGACGCAATATTCCAACTGTGGACTCACTAGAGCAGTATGGAATGGTACAATCACTTCTCATGATCTTGATGCTACCCCTTTTTCATAAACTTTGATTATCCAGTGGCTTTTTGTGAACACCCAACCAGTGGTGGGATTCAAAAACTTTTAAGGGTTCTGTAGGCATGGCTTGGTGGGTGTGGCTTGGTGGACGTGGCAGGGGAAGGATACTGCAAAATCCCCATGCCCTCCCCACCCCACTAACCTGCTTTCCAGCTCCGTTCTCCTGTGCAGGGCAACAAAAGAAGACCCAGCCAATCAGCTGAGACTGAGGAGGCAGAGAATAGATGGGGGCGGGGCCAGTCAGAGGTGGTATTTGCTGGTTCTCCAACCTACTCAAAATTTCCACTACTGGTTCTCCAGAACTGGTCAGAACCTGCTGAATACCACCTCTGCCCCCAACCTCTTAAACTTTATACCGTGCTCAATCTTCAGACTTCAGATTTGCAGTCACATTAAAAACTTGCCTGGATCCTTAGCACTCTTGACATTGGACTAGATCTGAGAAAATTATAAAAAGTCCCAGATCAATCTTGGATGACTTTTTAACCGGTTTCAGAAGAGTTTGGCGACAGAAAGTCTAGAAGACTTCTAGAATTGTAGAAGACCGCTGAATTATACAATAGATTTCCCTGAATGTTGAAGCTCAGTTCCTGACATTGCCAATGCAACTGAATACATAATTAATGAAATGTACACAATAGGTTGGGATGAGAACATTTCTTTAAGAAAAACAAATGACACGTTCAGGCAAGAAAACAGAGCAAAACCAGAGGTGCAAATGGGCAAATGTGACTAGGCCAAGAAAAGTCTGCACTTGTTCATCCCTACCTATAACCCTGCTGTCATTGTGATCTATGATACTCGACTGAAAGAAAAGTCCTACCTTCAAGGTATGAGGATTCACTCCCTCAGGAAAGAGAGTAGCCAAGATTTTTGCCCAAATCAAACGGAAACACCTTCAGCTCCCATCCCCACTGCTTAATATATTGCTAAATATTCAAAAAGGCTAGCCACCCAAGAAGGCATCTGCCTCAGAATGCTTCGGATGAACCGTAGCTCATTATTTTGACAAGTTCCTGGCTTGACATGGAGTGAAGGAGACCTGGCGTGAAGGATTTACCAGACCAAGGTTGGCTCTATCAGACAATGCAAAATGAAAGGGAAGTTTGGTGTTAATGGAGCACACACATGGTTTTTCCTCAGCAGAATGGCCAGATCCCCTTGATGGTGTAATGAATTACACATGCAGGCCAATAACTGGTTGTCAGTTCAATTGCACATCTCCGACATGATGCAATCAACGAGCAGATGGCTCTGTTAAACATCGTCCGTGTGGATACGCCAAAAGAGACAGTCACACCGCGGTGCCGAAACTTTGGCCTGTTTTTCATTCAGCTGGATGGAAAGGAAATTGCTTTTTTTTCCTCCTTTTTTTTTCTTTTTCTTTTTTTCCCCCTTTCCCAGGGGATAGGGAAATGTTGATGAAATTATCATGGGTGAGATGTGGAAATCTGGCGCAAGGTAGCTGAGGAATATATTAAGGATCATCAGGCTGTCCTAAACATCAATCAATCACCGTATGGTTGGACCCCCACCCTCTGTGACTTCCATTCAATCCTTTAGAATAAATTTACTTCCCTGTTTTCATTCCCAGATTTGGCCTCTCCATGCAGGGAGGATATATGGCAGGTTCTTCCTCCAAGTGAAGTCCATTGTCCAACTCAGCACATTCTCAGTGGTCCTTCTGACCCTTTCAAACAACTTGCCTTCTGAGATAAAACTAAGAGTTACCTTTTGATAAGGCATTAAATGCCTTATTCTTCCGCACCGTATTTGTGTTCTGTCGATAAAAAGAGTACTTTGTAGTGGTTAGATGAGATCAAAGATTAGAGAAGGCATAGAAATTAGATTAGATTCAGTTCTATTTTTTATTTTATAGTTTCTTTTCTTACTTTCTATTACATTTTCTTGTAAATTGCCACAAGCCTTCAGTGGTCTAGTTTCTTTCTCCCAAAATTAGGAAGTGTGAGCCAAAGGAAGCAGGGGTGGGATTCAACCGGTGTTACTACTGGTTCGGTGACTACGCTGTGCATGCATGTAAACAAACCTTAAGCTGTACCGCCTGAACATCTGAAAAGCGCAGCGCGCAGGTGTGCAGCATTTGAAAAGCTTTTTTCCTGCTTTTTCAACCTCAGTTGTGCTGCGCAAAGCAGCTGAGGTTGAAAAAGCAGGAAATAAAGGACAGGTAAGAGCCCGGGCAGGCGAGTGGGCCAAACAGCAGCAAACACAGAATTGGTTTGGTGTCTGCTGTTCTTCAGGGCTACCAGTTCTTTAGAACCAGACAGAACCGTTAGCATTCCACCCCTGAAAGGGAGGTTGTACCGTGAGGGTGAGAATAAATGAAAACAATAGCATTGCCACTATTCGCCATGAACATTTTTTTAAATTGTCTTAATTTGAAAAAAGGAACTTATTTAAGTAAAAGTAATTGACGCAACTCAAGTGTTCTTTTGGTTACTTTCACAGAAACTTGTTGTCCTGATTCCTAAAAATATAGTCAGCATCATTCTCATGTAGGAATAGATGGAAAATCTGAACATGTTTTAACTTCTGGTTTAACTCCTGTAACCATCCTGCAGAATTGTGATGGGGGTTAAATAAAATAAAGAAAAATATGTTTTTCACAGTAGAGAACAAAGAACAATCCCCAAACTTTTCCTTAAATCCAACCACAGCCTTGTGTTGTTTGGCCTCACTTACAGGGGTGACAAAAAGCATTAAGCAGAACCCTAGTTAGAAGCAGTTCCCGACTTATGACTACTATTGGGACTAGCATTTCTGTTTCTAAGCAAAGCGGTTGTTAAGTGAGTGATGCCCAATTTTCTTGTCATGGTTGTTAAGCGAATCACTGCTGTGGTTAAGTGAATCATGGAGTCATTAACCAGATCCCCATTGACTTTGTGTGTCGGAAGCCAACCTGAAAAGTCACAAATGGTGACCACATAACCCTGGGATGCTGCAACCAGGGTTAATACAAGCTGGTTGCCAGATCCCAAATTCTGATCACGTGACCATGAGATGCTGCAATGGTTAAAGGTACAACGACCAGTCTTAAGTCACTTTTATCAGTCTTGTATGTTCCAATGGTGGCTAAACAAATGATTGTAAGTTAAGGATTATATCTACTCGGGGTTATGATAAGGGAAGAGGAAGAAAGAATTTTTTTTTCTTATCAGCACAATAAAGTACATTTTTCCCTGTCTGTGAAAACCCACAAAAATAATAAAGGCACAAAAGTATATAAATTCCCTTTAATTCCTCCAACCTGGCCCCCAATGTCCAGTTATCCTCGGCTGGAGATCACACTCTTCCAAAAATAGTCTACAAAGGGAAGAAATGCAATCCGAACCCAAAGTACAGATAAATTAGAAATAAAAAAAACTAACACAAACCACGCTGAAGTAATTAACACGACAGGCCGGGATAATAAATTGCACACTTCCAAAAGATAACGAAGCACACACCAAAACCCAGATAAGCCTCAACAAAGATAATGCTTCCAGCAAGGTGCTGTGTGCAAACGCCCTTCTTATATCCTGTTCTCCCAGCTGCAACTAATAAAAGGGATCAGGGCCTTTTTCTCTCCTGTAAGCCATGTTGGTCCCTTCTCTGTTCCTCTCTGCGTGCCCTAGGATGAAGAGGGGGTCGGCCCGGGTCTTCCTCTGAATGCCCAGCTGGACTGTGCCCTTCCACTGTTTCTTCCACAGCCATCGGAGCCACACTCCCACTCCCTGTCAGCTGCTCCATCTCTCCTTCAGAATCAGACTCCAACAAGGACATGACACTGTCCTTGGGATGGAAAAAAAATGTCAAAATAAACTCTAATACCCTATAGCCAAATTTTACTGTGTCCTGGGCATGCCATGAGGCAGAGGTTCCAGCTTTAAGGTGGAATAATTTCAGGGTTATGACTGATGGATTCCCAGGCTTTATTTTCTTTCCCATTTAGGGAATTTTACCATTTTCCTTTTCTTTTTTTTTCACAGGTATTGATCTCATGGTATTCCCACAGAGAAGTGAAGGAATTAACACATTTCACACATTCCCCGAGATCGATATACCTTGAGAACAATGCTTATAATTGATGTACAACTGGTAGCACAATTCCCTAGCACAGTGGAGGCTAACCTTTTTTGGCTCCTGTGCCAAAAATTGTGCGCGTGCTTGCACGCTCATGCTCGCGTGCCAGCACCCAGAAGGCAATGTGCCCCCCATGTCCCCTACCCATGTGCTTGCAATACCCACCCACCCCACCCCCGCTGCCCGCTTACCTGCACTGCGCCTAACAGCTAGTTTTTGGCCAGTTTGGGGCATTTTTCGGCCTCCCAAAGGCTTCTGCAGGCTTCTGCAGGCTTTTCAGGCCAAAAATTAGGTCCGCTTCATCACTTCTGGTATTTCTGGAAAAGCAGGAAGTGATAAAACGGGCTTAGTTTTCATCCTGAAAAGCCTGCAGAAGCCTTTCTGAAGCCTCTGGGAGGCCGAAAAGGCCTCAAACCAGTCAAAAATCAGCTGTGAGGCTCGCGCATGCACAGTGAGGTAAATTTGCCTGCAGCTCGCATGCCAGCACAAATGGCTCTGCATGCCAACTGTGGTACATGTGCCATAGGTTCGCCATCACCGCCCTAGCATGTTAATATTTCTGCTCCAAAAACCCCCAAACCAAATCAAACCAAGACAGAGGTTCCAGAAGCCAGGGGATCAGTCATTCATGGTCAAAAAAAATATTGCAGTACAGTTGCAGTAATCAAAGATGATTAGTGACCGAAGACCAAAGCATATGATGAATGGTTGTGGGAACTGGGGAGTACAAGAAATATCAGGTAGAAGTTGATCAAAGAGAGATCCAACCTAGAATTAAGGAGCAATTTCCTGATAGTGAAAACAATTAATCAGTGGAATGGCTTGTCTCTAGACATTGTGGGTGCTTCATCACTGCAGGTTTTCAAAAAAAGATTAGACCACGATTTGTCTAGGGCAGTATAAGAACTCCTCCCTTGGGCAGGGTTAGACTAGAAGAAATCCAGCCCTGTGATTCTGTGATTCTATGACACTTTAAGGTTTGTCAGGGATGTTCTTCTAAAGATAAACCAGAATGCTCAACTAATTTGTGCTTAAACTGAAAGTTTTAAAGAAGAGATTGTACAACCATTTGACTGCGATGGTATAACGTCTCCGGCTAGAGCAGGGGATTGGGCTACAAGACCTTGGAGATCTCTTTCAGCTCTGTTATTCTGTATATTCTATGTAATACATTTTGGTAACTTGGTGTTTTGTAAATTGTTCTGTGCCAAATCCATTTCAGGTATCATCTAGCTACTAACCCACATTTAGACACCCCCATCCCAAAAGGTAGCAGATATCTGCTTAAAGTGTATTTGTGAGTGTGTGTACTTTGCAAATGATAGGACCTTATATTGACCCTGGGGTCTATAAAGAATAGGCTCGAGGCCACAGGAGGTCTTTTCTTGATACATCTACTTAGTCTGCCAATTGTACCGATTGTTGGACAAAGAAGCACTGGAGACAATAATAGCTTTGTCATCTTTCAATTAGACTACTACAGTTCTCTTTATGTGGGGCTTTCCTTGAAGACAATGCCAAAGTTGCAACTGGCAGGGAGTCTTACTGATGTTAGTCAATTCAGCCACCTAGCATCTATCTTTGAAGAGCAGTAGGACTTATCAGTAGGTTTAAAAGTGCTGGTGGCTATCTATAAAGCCTTATATCACTTGGGCCTTTGTGACTGAGGTCCTCTTCTCCATATTGAATCTGCCCACCCCATATAAGTCTAGAAAGAAAAGGAATATGCTTCAGTTGCTCTTCCCAGAAAAAAAAAAAAAAAAACATGAGTTGGGATAGACCATGATCTCAGGTCTGAACATGGTCTTCCTGAATTCAGATATCCATATATCCTTTAGATAAACTCTCAAGATATTCCTCTTTGGGAAGGCATTCAAAGTACCTGATTTGTATGTATTAGCAATAGCAATAGCACTTACACGTATATTTACAATAATCTAGAATAGAATAGACTAGAATAGAATAGAGTAACAGAGTTGGAAGGGACCTTGGAGGTCTTCTAGTCCAGTCCCCTGCTCAGACAGGAAACCCTATACCATTTCAGACAAATGGTTGTCGAATCTCTTGTTAAAACCTTACAGTGTTGGATTGGGTATACCATTCCATAGTGGATTATAGCTCTCTCTAAGAATAGAACAGAGTAGAGTAGAGTAGAGTAGAGTAGAGTAGAGTAGAGTAGAGTAGAGTAGAATAGAATAGAGTAGAATAGAATAGAACAGAATTCTTTATTAGCCAAGTGTGATTGGACACACAAGGAATTTGTCTTCGGTGCATAAGCTCAGTGTACATAAAAGAAAAGATACATTCATCAAGAGTCAAGAATCATAAGTACAACACTTAATAATAGTCATAGGGTACAATATGCAATCAAATCAGACTAGGAAACAATATAGATTGTAAGGTTACAAGTGACAAAGTTACTGTAAGTACTTTACAGAATCAGCCTATTGCCCCCAACAATCTGGGTCCTCTTTTTACTGACCTCGGAAAGATGAGAGGCTGAATCAATCTTGAGCTGGTCAGGATTGAACTCCTGACTTAACAGTTTTATTGAGTTATAACTCCTGGCAGTAGAATGCGGAGTTAGCCTGCAATACTGCATTCTAACCACTGCGTCAACACAGACAATATGTATTATGTTTAACAGATGTTAATAAGGATGCTTTAAAAACTGTACATATTTTAAGTCACATGGAGACATCTTGGAGGTGCTCCAGACGAGTGTTGGTGGCTAATCATATAAATCAAGAAAACGGAGTGACTGTGGTTTGTGAACTCCTAGCAACAACTACCTCTCTAATCACACTGGGAAGTAGCGCTGTTGTAAAAAGTTTCTCCAAGGTTGGAAAATAAAAAGCAGCATTTCAAAACATGGCAGATAAAAGAGTAGATGGACATTTCATTTCACCCTTATCTCTTAAGCGAGGAATCAGTCCATCTGTAATAGATTCTGTAAGAAAGAAATTCAAATGATACAGAGACCTTAATGAAATTGCTAAAAATGAGAATTGAAGTACACTTATCCGGTTTGTGAGATTCTGCAACATAAACCTTTTCTCCTGGCATTAAATTTGATTAATGTTTCCTCGCTTCATTGGCTATGTGCTGCTATTAGACACTTGCCAGCTATAGAAGTAGATTCCTGCACAAGGTAAAGGGTTACTGTTGATGTTCCCCCAGATTTCTTCTAATTTTTGTTGTCTATGTTCCTGTTTGATGCTTTCTCTCCACCACTTCCCACCTGAGGCTCCACGTACTGGTAAATCAAGATGCTAAGCCAAATTGCAATTACATTCTTGACTGTGCCAAGTTCTTTTCTATGTTTAAGGACAAAGTTTGAAAACTCATACTACAGGTAGTTCTTGACTTAAAGCAGTCCATTTAGTGACTGTACAAAGTTACAATGGCACTGAAAAAATAATAGAGAAGAGTGGAGTAGAGTAGAGTAGAGTAGAGTAGAGTAGAGTAGAGTAGAGTAGA
>NW_020769348.1:1371726-1413376 GCF_900518735.1 Pseudonaja textilis
TGTGCTGTGCTGTGCTGTGCTGTGCTGTGCTGTGCTGTGCTGTGCTGGCTGGGGAATTCTGGGAGTTAAAGTCCACAGGTCTTCAAGTTGCCAAGGTTGGGCACACCTGCTTTATGGAGTTCCTATTGAGAGCCTTTGAAAAAGCTATAACCTATAGGAATAAGCAAATAAGTAAACCATGGTGATGCAGTGGTTAGAGTGCAGTACTCCAGGCTACTTCTGCTGCCTGCCAGCTGCCTGCAATTTGGCAGTTCAAATCTCACCAGGCTCAAGGTTGACTCAGCCTTCCATCCTTCCAAAGTGGGTAAAATGAGAACCCACATTGTTGGGGCAATAGGCTGACTCTTTAAACCGCTTAGAGAGGGCTATAAAGCACTGTGAAGCGGTATATAAATCTAAGTGCTTTTGCTATGTGGTATTGCTATAAGCCCAGGAGACTAGGCTGCTGGAGTTTGAACCTCTCTTCCCTCACTGGGGAAATGGAAATTTTACACCAGTTCTAGGGCTGTGTTGAGAGAACATACCGTGAGGTCTATGTTCGGAATATGCCTCAGATTTGAGAAGAGGTAAATTACTTTGAATCCTACCTCTTTGAGATCCGACTTCTGGAATGTTCACCAATCTGCTGCCTCCCCCTCGCCAAACCTGACCTCAGTCCTCATCAGATTTAGAAACACAAAAGCTGGAGAGGTATTCACGTCAGCTGGAGATTAGTTACAATATTAGATTTCTACCCAAAATCAAGAGTTACAGATGAGGAAGTGGCGTGCATTCTAAACTCCTTGGGACACTTCTAGAAGTTCATGTCTGCAACTGCATGAAGTCCTCTACTTACAATCATTTGTTTAGAGGAGCATGGTGGCTCATGAGATTAGAACATTGGACATCCAATCAGCAGTCCCATGTTCAAGACCCGTGGCTTCCATGGGACGGGGTGAGCTCCCATCACACATTCCAGCTTCCGCCAACACAATGGTTTGAAAGTGGGTGACCGCAAGTAGATAAATGGGTACCTCTTTTGTGGGCAACTTCACAGGGATGCGAAAGGAGCCCTCCCACCTGGGCATCTCCTGGGCAATGGTGATGTCACCAGAAAATCCTTTCACTATGGAAGCACTGAAGTGGTTCTGACATTTATTAGTATTAGTGTCTGTTCAATTTTGCAACAGTACTGAAAAAAAGTGACTTATGACTGGTCCTCACGCTTAGGACCATTGCAGAATCTCCATGGTCAAAATTTGGGTGTTTTGGCAACCAGCATGTATTTACAATGGTCACAATGTCCTGGTGTCACATGATCAGTTCTTCCCAGCCAACTTTCAACAAGCAAAGTCAATGGGGGAAGCAGAATTCCCTTAATGACTGTATAATTCACTTAGCAACTGCAGAGGTTTGGTTAACAAGCATTGCAAAAAAAGTTTGTAAAAACCAGTGTGAATCACTTCACCTCCACCTTGTTTAGCAATGGAAATTCTGGTCTTGGTTATGGTCATAAGTTGAGGATGACCTGTAAGTTTTAGGTAGTCTTGTTGGTTATTTCCAGGGAAGATCTTGATACAAAGTTAGCTGAATTTATGGTAAATCCAACTTTCTTCCATTCCAAAAGGAGGATTAATATTTGGGATCATTGGTCTGTGTGTGTGGTGTGTGTGTGTGTGTGTGTGTGTGTGAGAGAGAGAGAGAGAGAGAGAAAGAGAGAGAGAGAGAGAGAGAGAGAGAGAGAGAGAGAGAGAGAGACTTTCTTTGGGGTTTTATATTTGTTTGAACTTATTTAGGACTAGCCTTAGTGCCAGCAAGAGTTTCAGTATAGCCAAATCAATTTCCTCCCATGCCCATTTCATGCCAACAAATCTTTCTGTTCCATTTACTGGACAATTTTAAATTCCAGTAGGGCAAACTTCTCTCAGCCAACAGAAAACTGTGGATGAAATTCAAATGTCATCTTAACCTCGTCTAGCTGGCATAAGCTTTTAGTAAGGCTTATATTATTATAGTTTGGTTGTTAACTTCTTCACTCGCTTCCAGTTTAATTATGTTTGCAATGCTACTTCTATTGCAGGTTTCCTTCTTACTAACAGCCTTTTTTTAAAGTCATCTTCTTATAAAGAATTTTTCAAAGCCCCTAAGGATTGCTTGGTCTTTGAAGTAGCATAGGTAGAACATTAACGCTTTTAAAAACTGGATGATATAAGAAATCAATACAGACTTCTGTTGAATGATCAGACTCATTTTATCATATCTGGGATACATTATGCAAAGACCTCGCTCTCTTGAGAAATCTACAGTGCTGGGAAAGGTGGAACAGAAAGAAAAGAGAAAGATGGCACACAGCAATATTGACTCATTTAGAGCAGTGATGGGGGTTAGAAAACTTGAAGGACCAGGGACAGATCTTACTGGAGAAGATCCATCTATATGGTCAATAAAGAGCTGAGGTGAACAAATTGGCATATAATCAATCAATGAATCAATAATTTTAAATTGCTCTTGTGTTTGTTGGTGGAAGACCCACCCTTGATGGTATACATTTTTTTTTTTTCATTATTCTAAAGTCTTCCTAGTTGCCCTTATTTTTCAGTCAGGAAAATGGAGATGAAGATGTAAAAGGAGAGCAAGCAGAGCTGGGGGATGGACTTAAGCATATCAGCTTAGATTTGTTGCGTCTCCCACAAACAGAAGAACAGAGTTGGAAAGGACTCTTGGAGGTCATCTAGTCCAACCCCCTGCTCAAGCAGGAAGCCCTATATCATTTCAGACAAATAGTTGTCCAATCTTTTCTTAAAAACCCACAGTGTTGGAGTAGCTACAGTTTCTGGAGTCATATAATTCCATTGATTAATTGTTCTCACAGTCAGGACATTTCTCCTTAGTTCTACAGTGGGTCTCTCCTTGGTTAGTTTCCATCCATTGCTTCTTATCCTGCCTTCAGGTGCTTTGGAGAATAGGTTGACCCTCCCTCTTCTTTGTCACAGACCCTTAGATAGAACATCACTCTGGGAGAACTTTCCTCCTTGTGCCGTCTTTGTCAAGTACATGGACATGTGTGAATCCAAGGCAAAAGAACTCTACTCTCAAAGATAGAATATTCAACTCATCACATAACTCAGTTAGCACAAAACCACTGCAATGCACTATAACAGGGGTGTAAAAAACAAGGCCCATGGGGCCGTCCAGGAAAATGTAAAGGGCTGGCCTGCATTACTTTGGCCCAGTGCAAAGAGGAAAGGTTGGGCCAATGTAGCTTCGGCCCAGTCTATCCAGTGTGAAGAGGAAAGATCAGACCAGCGAAGCTTCGGCCTGGTCTACCCAGTACAAAGAGGAAAGGTTGGGTCAGCGTAGCTTCGTCCCGGTCTATCCATTTCAAAGAGGAAACATGCCAGCAGTTTGGGGAGTGGCATCAAGCTGGCCATGCCCACCCAGTTGGTCACACCCACTCAGTTGGCCACACCCCCATCCCCCCACCTCAAGGTCAACCACAGACCTGACGCGGACCTCAATGAAATTGAGTTTGACATCCCTGCTATCAGCCTCCATGATGCTTGCTTGCTGTTGGCTGCCCTAAGAACAGGGAGGGTGGAAGTTTGGCATTTGGGGGGGAAAGTTTGCGGGAGAATGGAGATTATTTCTTTGTGAACAAGTGTGGAGGGGATGCATTCGTGTACAACTGCTTGGACTTGTTTATGCCCAATCAAGATCAACAGTCAAACAGTCAACAGTCTTGCCATACGCACTGGAGATTGGACGTTCAGTCTGGGTCCTTGGGGGAGGGAACTTGGGATAAAAGTTATTAACCTTTTCTCTACAAACTTGGAGGATTTCTTTCTTGGGTTTTGACTGGAGGCACATCCAACACCTGCACTATAACCATCTCTTCTCTGCTTCTCAGGAAAAAAAAATCTGAATGCAGTTTCTTTTTCAACATACTGAGTACAAACAAGTAGAAGAAAAATTACCGGATGATTTTTCCACACAGTCTTATTGCATAGCTTAAATTGGAAAAAAAAAAAAAGAAGATTAACTTTAGAAGAACATTTACCCTTTCTGGTGCCAGTAAGGAGCATTGTAATTAGAACTTTTGCAGAAGGGGGGGAAAGAGAAAAGTCTGCCATTATTTCTAGCTATAAACAGTTTGGTGCGGCTGTGGTTTATTAACCTAACATATTGCAAATCTAATTAAAAGTCAAATACACAAAACCCTCATCAAAACCCAAATGTTCTTTACAGAAACATCAAGGAGGAAAGAAGGGTATGAGGAGTTATACCTCCAAGGTAATCAGAATGCATCTTCAGGGACTCATACCTTATTACTCGTGCCTCATTATCAGTACTCTGTGTAGTAAAACAACACCTAGAGACGGCATCATTAGCTTCCTACACCATCCATTATTGGAGAAAATGGAAATGCTGAAACAGAGGAGCTAAGCTGTAGGTATTGTTGAAGGAAGAGGGAGGGGAGCAAAAGAAAGGAAAATTAAAGTCATTGTTTCACAGTTTCCCCCGAAGAATGGCAACATACTTCCCAGATGGCTGGAATTCTTGCAAACATCTGCCCTCTATGGTGCTTTCAAGTTTGGTTTTGCAAGAGTCTTCTCCGTTGTTTCTCAACCTTGGCAACTTTATGATATGTGGACTTCAACTCCCAGAATTCCCCAGTGAACATGCTGGCTGGGGAATTCTGGGAGTTGAAGTCTACACATCTTAAAAGTTGCCATGGTTGAGAAACAATGGATTAAGCATCTTGCTTTGTGCCTAAGGCAAGACTGGAACTCATGATCTCCTAGCCAGGTGCTTTCATCTACTACACCAAGCTAGTTTCTTTTTCTATCTGTGATTATATTATGGGGAGGGCCATGATGGCTCAGTGATTAAAGGCGCTGAGGTTGTCAGCTAGAAAGCTTTCAGCCTGGATTCTAGACCCACGTGCCACGCAACAGGGTGAGCTCCCGTTATTTGTTCCAGCTCCTGTCAACCTAGCAATTCGAAAGCATGCAAATGCGAGTAGATAAATAGGTACCACTTTGGTGGAAATGTATAACAGCATTCTGTGCACCTTGGCATATAGTTATGGTGGCCAGATGAGTACAGAAATGTCTTTGGACAATATGAAGGATCCAACTGCCAAACTACTGGCAATTGGGAGTCAGCAGGATTAGCTTGCAATATTACATTCTAACCACTAGGCCACCATGGCTCCTTATATAAGCTGTTCCAAGTGAAGCTGCCTTTTGCAATTGACTGATGGTGACTTTGTCAATGCTGATGGTGTTCAAGTGGTGCTTCAATTGTTTTGGGATTTCACCCAAGGCCCCTGTTACTATTGATACTACCTTTGCTTTCTTTTGCCACACTTGTTCGATTTCTACAGGTTGTCCTCAACTTACAACAGTTCGCTTAGAGACCATTCCACGCTACAACATCACTGAAAAAAGTGACTTAGGACCATTGTTCACACTTACTACTGTTGCAGCATCCCCACCATCACGTGATCAAAATTCAGGCACTTGGCAACTGCTTCATATTTATGACGGTTGCAGTGTGCCTTGGGGTCATATGATCCCCTTTTGTGACCTTCTGATAAGCCAAGTCAATGGGGAAGCCAGATTCACTTAACAACCGTTTTCCTAACTTTACAGTTGCAGTGATCCCCTCAACAGCTGTGGCCAGGAAGATCGTGAAATGGGGCAAAACTCACTTAACCAATGTCTCGCCTAGCAATAGGTCAAGCAACAAATACCAA
Source organism: Pseudonaja textilis (assembly GCF_900518735.1). Next base: position 1,377,464 of record NW_020769348.1, read on the forward strand.
AAGCCAACAAACTTTGGGCTCAATTGTGGTCATAAGTCGAGGACTCCCTGTAGCTGCAGGTCTTTGTATTTTGTTATCTTCTCTTTTTTTTCTGCTGTCTCCGGGTACTGCCATGTCCACTATTCAGACTTTTTTTGTGTTTCTTATCAGTGGTGGGATTCCAACTTTATTCCTACTGGTTCTATGAGAGCATGCGTCGCATGCACTCGCAGCACTCAAAAACCACCCTCTGCGTCAGCGTTGGTGAGCTGATTTTTTAGCTCAGCTGAGGCGCAGCAATCCACTTTACTGCGTGAATCAGCTGAGCTAAAAAAACAAGGGAATACATGACAGGAAAGGGTGGTGGCGGGTAGGCGGGGCCAGCCAGAGGTGGTATTTGCCAGTTCTCCGAATTACTCAAAATTTCCAATACCTGTACACCAGAACTGGTCCGAACCGGCTGAATACCACTTCTGTTTCTTATCAACAGTTGTTACATCTGGGTTGTTTATTATTTTACTGGAAAGCCAGTCTGATATAGGTGAAAGTTGGCAGGCAGCCTGGTGGGTACCAAGAGAGGGTCCACACAGCCACCTCATTACCTACTGACTTCTCGTCCAGGCAGTTGTGGCCTGTCGAGAACTTATTACAACAGGTTAACTGCAATGGCCCCTTTGCAGGCAAATATGACACATTTCTGCACTTTCTATCCTGCCGCCTCAAACTAAGCCAGAGAATTTGCAGCTGCGGAAAAGAGATTTGTTGGTCTCTGTTTTCATCAGGTATCTGGGGAACAAAACTTGCTTCCAATACATACACTTGTCATCGGGGATGGCAACCTTGCTCTTTAAAAATGATGGATCACTTCCTACAAGTCTTAAATTAACATTACAAAGGCCTGACCCTGTGTACATTAAGGATTCCCTTAGGATATGGTGGAATATTTTACGAGTTGTTACATTTTGCTGTCTTTCTTTCTGATTACCTTGGGGATTTATGAAGATGTACATTCTCTCCCTGCCCCCCCTCCCCCATTCCTTCCACCCCTCCCCCCATTCAGCCAATGATTTGCTCTTTCTTGGAAAGGTGCAGGGGAGAGAATGCAAATTTGGCATTGGAATTGCATTGAAAGTTCAAAGATGAAAGAGTTTGTGTTTCAAGGAAACACTTTGAAACTAAATAGCAAGCCCTTTCATCTGGGAGCATTTCCTTCTTTATGAAAAATAATGCAGGCAGCCAATCAGATTATAAATACAGTACAATACTCACATCCAGAGTTTCATGTCAGAACACTGCATTGGCTTCCTGGTTGGGGAGATGTTAGCAAATGTATACTGACCTGGAAAGCATTGCAGTCTATAAACAATTTAGGTTGCATAGTACATTGTGGTGTAAAAATTGGACTTCAGGTAAGCCGGTTACCTATTGATTGAAAAATGCCCCCAAGTGATTTGTGTTGTCCTTGCTAGGTAGCAGAGAAAGCTGCATGTGGAGCACATATAAAATACATGATATAAAAAAAAGATGTTGAGACTCTAGAAAGAAAGAGAGAAGAACAACAAAGATGATTTGGGGACTGGAGGCTAAAACATAAACGAAGAATGGCTGCAAGAATTGAGCATGTCTAGTTTAATGAAAAGAAGGACTAGGGGTCACATGATAGCAGTGTTCCAATATCTCAGGGGTTGCCACAAAGAAGAGAGGGTCAACCTATCTCCCCAAACCCCTGAAGGCAGGACAAGAAGCAATGGGTGGAAACTAATCAAGGAGAGAAGCAACCTAGAAGTAGAGAGAAATTTCCCGAGAGTTAGAACAATTAATCAGTGGAACAACTTGCCTCCAGAAGTTGTAAATGCTCCAACACTGGAGGTTTTTAAGAAGAGATTGGACAACCATTTGTCTGAAATGCTATAGGGTTTCCTGCGTGAGCAGGGAGAAGATCTCTGTTATTCTTCATAAGGAGAGCAACTAAGTGTGATTCCTAGTTGTTCTGACCCAACCCTTTTCCAATAAAACAAACACGAACCAAAGAGAACAGAAACCTTTTAATGATTCTTATGAATCCCCTGTTAAAAGGTTGGTGCAAACCAATTAACTTTGATAAGCATGAGCCTCACCAAAACTGTGCAAGGTTGCCAAGAATAACAGATAAGGTTACCTAGAAATATTTTACAACACAAGAGTCTTCAAATACCTACTAAGATACTGCAATGTTCACGAGGCTCGAGTTTCAAAACAGCTTTGTTTCCTGCAAAGAACGTCCAATTCACAGCTGGCTTTTATCTTCTTGAAGAAGGGGCCATTACCCCCAAGTCACCCATGATGTTGTAGCTGCTCTTTCCTGCGAGCAGCCATGCACGCATGCGGACTTGGCACAGGCTCCTCAGGAACCTTCTCATCGCTGCTGCCAGCCCCCACAATCTCTGAAGGCAGCAGTCCGCTCTCTAATGGTCCTGGCCCCTCATCTGAGTCCTCGCTCTCCTCAGCCATCTGCACCTGCTACCAGCTAACCACAACGCTAGTCTACACCTTCTCTAAATGACTAAACACTGTGATACCCAAACATTTCCATTGGCCAAAATCATGAGGAGTGATGATGGAATTCTGGGATAAGCATGACACATGAAAGATTATAATTTGGTACCTAGAGGGAGTAAATGAATTAATGAATGAAATAAAAGAAATATAAAATCCTTGTATCTATGAAACCAAGAGAAAACCTGAATGATGCAGGTAAGTTGTGCATCCCAACTATCTAGGAAGTACATTTGGTGAGACCTGGGAAAAGGGCCTTCTCTGTGGTGGCACCTTCCCTTTAAGGACATCATTGCTTCAGAGATAGAATTGACCTCAACCCATTAGTTTTCCACAAGGCCTTGAAGACATGGTTTTGTCAGCGGGCCTGGGGACCCCATTCAGAGCCTATCAAGTGTCTTGTTTGATTCTGTTGTCACCATCAGCAGGTACAATCTCGTGGGGATGCATTACTAGCTGTCCAGGACCACATGCTGGAGTGATTCACTTAACAACCATGGAAAAAAAGTCATAAAGTCAGCCATGACTCACTTAACAACTTCCTTGCTTAGCAATGGAAATTCTGGTCCCAGTTGTGGCTGTAAGTTGTAAGCCTACTGGTATGTAGTGGTACTGGATGGTATTTACTATATCAGGGGTCGACAACCTTAAACACTCAAAGAGCCACGGAGGGCCTAAATGAAACCCCCCTTCAATTCTGGAGCCGACCGGGAAGTCTGATTCTCCCACCATAGAGTCTCCTCTAGAGCAGCGTCCTTTTTCCTCTGCTGACCAGAAGTCCGGGCCCCCCACCATAACGCATGGCATCCTTTTCTTCTACCTGTCCTAACCGAAAGTCCTATCAATTGTGGAGCCGTCCGGAAAACCCGCCCCTTGCCATAGAGTCCAACTTGCTATGGCCAATTCACTGTGAGACAACTCGCCATGGCCAACTCGCCGCGGGACAACTTGTCATGGGACAAGACCTACACTAATATTGAAAAAACGGTGGAATGGAATCATTAAAGAAAGGATGCAAAAGATGGGACGAAATGAAATGTGAATGATCAAAATTAAAATAATTTTAAATTAATTTAAATAATTAAATGAATTGTGGAATTGTCCTGCAACGTATTGTCCCATGGCAAGTTGACCCCGGCAAGTTATCCTATTCCACATTCCTTTCCTCTTTCTTTCTTTCTTTCTTTCTTTCTTTCTTTCTTTCTTTCTTTCTTTCTTTCTTTCTTTCTTTCTTTCTTCTTTCTTTCTTTCTTTCTTTCTTTCTTTCTTTCTTCCTTCCTTCCTTCCTTCCTTCCTTCCTTCCTTCCTTTCTTTCTTTTTCTTCCTTTCTCTCTCTCTCTCTACCCCTCCCTCCATCTCTTCCTCTTTCTTTCTTCCCTTTCTTTCTTTCTTTCTTTCTTTCTTTCTTTCTTTCTTTCTTTCTTTTCTTTCTTTCTTTTGGGATACGAGGGTAACAACACTATTTAGCATCAAATTATTTACAGTAGCCGCATTTCTGATGATTAACTGGTGGTAAATGCACCTCATTTGGCAGGAAAAGAACTACTCTCATTACATCCCGCATTCTAGAAGCAAAATTTGACAAGAGCGGGGGGAGGGGGGAGGAGAGGAGAAGCAAAGCAGGAACCCGAATAAGCCACACCGAATTTCTCGCCGCTCGCTCAGTCTGTTGGAAGCCCATAATGAAATACAGTTCTGTCAATCTCCGCCCTTGGGTAACATTTTCACTCCCGCTTCCCATTTTCAGTTGAGGTCGAGATTTTGCAAGACGACAGCAAGCAGTTCCTACAGTCCCGGGTGACCCGATCGGCACCGATTTAGTCTTTGAATGTTGCAAATTAAATTCCCTCATCAGTCTTCTAATCACTCTTACCAGATGGGGCTCATGCTCAATTTTGGATCCACGGGAAATTTAATGGTTATTGTTTCTGTTTAAATAGGAGATTATTGCATTTTAATAAGTTCTCTTTGGGACTTACAGCAACAATGGAGCGCTATGAATTACTGTAGATAGCTGTTATGGCATGCTGGGGAAAAATCAAGTTACTAAGTGTGACAAGTTGCTTTTTCTTCCCTTCCAGGAATCGCTCGGAGTGTATTTACCACCAAATTAAGTATGTGCCATGGGGATAATATTTTTATCCTGCCGAGGGGGGAAGGAGCTTGTCTGTGGATTTTCATTAAAATGACACATCTGTTCAGCAATTTCATAAAGTAATTCTGCTGAAAGTTTTATCAGCTAATTTTAATTATTCACTCCAGTGGGTTGAATACAGGATTCATCATGTTGAATTAATACATTTGACGGGAATTTCACTAACTGGGGGGCGGGCGGGGGAAAGAAAACGAAGCTGGGGGAGGATGGAAAGGAGAGAAAGAGAGAAAAGCAATCAACAAATTGAATTGTCATGCAATATGTATTAAACTGAGATTCTTTAATTAGGATAAGACTGAGATTTGGTATTTTAAAGGCATTAGAAAGCTTAGCTTAGTGGTAAGGATTAAGAAAATGCAATTAAATACCACACTTTAGATGCATTCTTTATATCGTGTGGGCTGAGGTAAAAAGGGCCCTGCTCTAAGAAACACGGTTTTGAGAAGAGGTTTCCTTGCTTTTCAAGCCAGAAGACACGAGCAAATGGCTGGCATTCAGCCTGGATCTGAACAATAACCACTAAAAAGGCAAACATCATAAAAGAAAGGCCTGGCTGAAAAATCAACATCCTGAAAAAATCAGCTCTGGCTACAGGGTAAAACTAGTAATTAAAGAACCAGTGAAAAGTCTTTTTCATTTAAAAAAAAAGTGCTTTAACTGAGTATTGCATATGTGCATATTCAGAGACTGGGATTGGGGAGGCCCATGTTCAGATTCTGATTCATCCTTGGAGCGTCACTTGGTGACTTTGGGCCAGCCATTATCTCTCAGCCCAAGCAACACATGTAAAAGGAGAACTTGAAGCATGTTGTGGCCATGTGATGGAATGTAATGAGGAGGTGGATCCCCAGGAGGGAGAGAAACATTCCAGAGGAGAGGCAAGTCAGTCTACGTGTCAAATGTGAGAGAAAGAGGGTGAAGACAGACTCTCCATAATAATTCACAGATTATTTTGTCGACATAGATGATAGAGTAGTGAGTCTACCAAGCTTAATATCGGGCTCAAAACTAAGAATGACACATGGTGATTCTTCCAAGGGGCATTCTTTATTGTTTCCATATCTATAGACAGAATCTTATCAGATGGAGGACTCAACTATCTGTATTCATTATATACTCTGAGAACTATTAAAGAGGGATAATCTTCCCAATCTTTTTCTCACACAAAATATCTGGGCTGAGTGGTGTCTTACTTCTTGAAATGCACCCTCTCCCTCCTGGGAATCCACCTCCTTACTACATTAAATCACAGGCCGCCATTTTGGGTTCTTTTAAAATCACCCTGTGAATGCTCCAGTGCAAACTCCACTTATGAGCCACAGTGGCACAGTGAGTAGAATGCAGTACTGCATGCTACTTCTGCTGACTGCCGCCTGCCTGCAAATGGCAGTTCAAACCTCATCATACTCAAGGTTGTTTCACCTATCCTTCCAAGGTCAGTAAAATGAGGACCCAGATTGTTGGGGGCAATATGCTGACTCTGTAAACTGCTTAGAGAGGGCTGTGAAAGCATTATAAAGCAGTATATAAGACTAAGTGCTATTCTATTGCTAAAAAAGAATAAGAGAGAATGTAAAATAGATAGATATAGCCATCTATTCCTAGTTCTGCTGTTCTGGCAGGATTATGGATGTTACAGTAGTCTATACTGAAAAACATTTGAGATGAAAGACGGGGATGGTTTATGGGGAAGTCATCATGTTCCCTCATTTAAAAGCCATGGGAAGATATGGATCATGTTGGTCTTAAGAAAATGGTAGTCAACACACCGGCCCATAGCAGAAGAGACAGGCAGAAGGGACATGTGAAAAATTGTGGTTGTTTTGTGAATGAGCCACGGTGGCGCAGTGGTTAGAATGCAGTACTGCAAACTACTTTTGCTGATTGCTGGCTGCAGTTCAGCAGTTCAATTCTCAGTGGCTCAAAGTTGACTCAACCTTCCATCCTTCTGAGGTTGATACAATGAGGGCTCAGTTTGTTGGGGACAATAGGCTGAACTCTGTAAACTGCTTAGAGAAGGCTATAAAGCACTGTGAAGCAGTATATAAGTCTAAGTGCTATTGCTATTGCTAAAATTCCAGGCTATCACAAACAAAACAGCAAAAAACAGGAGAAGAGTAAAAAGAAAGTCATAACTTAGAGGTATAGCAATTTATCATCAAAGTCAAATGTTTTCTATCAGATATCAGTTCTTCTCTAAATTCAGTGTCTGTGATTTGTTGTGGATTTGTATCATCCATCAGTTTTAATGTTCCGGTCATGCAAATGTAGATCATCTAATCTCCTTTCCTATTAAAGTTTAAAAATGGAAAGTAGAACATTTCTGAAATAGTTGGACAAAATCACTTTTGGGAAATAGGAGAGCTGCTGGGGGAAAGGAATATACATTGAAAGTCTAGATGAGGATGAAGGAAAGGGGTTATTTAGTAAATAAGCATTTTTAAAAATGGCTTTTTAAAGCACTTCTTGGAAACTATATGTACTGCTGTGTAAATATGTATTTTGTATAATTTCAAAAGCCATCATTTTCCCTAAAGTGTAACCATTAAGGGCGTCTTTCAAAATTCTCCTCTGAAGTGAAAAATATTGTGAACATTCATTTTGAATCACAAGTTGGCCTGTTGTTAGCTTTTTTTCCAAGGATGTGTATATATTGTTGTAATTATACCAGAAATAAAGTTTTGTTTTGAAAAAATGTCTTTTTAAGTTATGTGATTGAAAAAAACCTAAAAGAAAAGGGGAAATGTGTTATCTTCATGGCTTATGGGAATTCTACATATTTTCAAGGTATGGGGTAGTTAGCATTAGAAATAGCAACAAAAAGAGGTGTGTTTTTTACTATAATTTTCATAAAAATGTAGTTTGATGATTGATGGCTCTTTCGGTCAAACTGGTATCAGGAGAAGGAGGAGGAGGAAGAGGAGAAGGGGAGGAGATGACAATGACAATGACGATGATGATGATGATGATGATAGTAATGATAATCTCCTGCTTTTCTAATCACAAGGCAATTACAAGAATAAGATAAAATATACAGGTAGGCCTTGACTTACAACCATATTTGAGCCCCAAAAAGAGTATTGATAAGTGGGACATTTGTTAAGTGAGTTTTGCCTCATTTCACTGCAGTTGTCAAGTTAGTAACATGATTGTTAAGTGAATCTGGCTTCCCCACTGATTTTGCTCATCAAAAGATCCCAAAAGGTGATCACGTGACCTGTGTGAAAAACAGTCACAAGTTACTTTTTTTCAGTGCTGCTCAAATTTCTGTCACTAAATAAACTGCTGTAAATCAAGGATCACCTCTACAATACAAATCACAGTTACAAAATAAATAAATGTAATCTCAAAATGTAAAACCAAGACAACTGAAATTAATTTGACCATTAAAAGTTCGGTAAAAAGGAATGTTCTTTTTTAAAAAATACCTTTTTCCCAAATACTGTAGGTGTTGAAGCCATAATACTGCTAAACAGCTCCCACAACAGTGCAGAATTTACTTTATAAAGGCCATGCTTTTGTAAGTTCAAGTCTACATCCTTGCAAATGGGATGATGGGCACAGGCCCACATTTCAAACTCAGCATGAGGTATAACACTACATACAATTGTTGTTTTATGACGAGGTGACACAACTGCAGCCTCCTGGCTGCTTATGGACCTCCCTTTTTATTAATGGCTCCAAGTATTTCCTCTGACTGTGATTGCTGAAAACGAATAGCATGGTTTCCAACATTTTAAGGTTAGCAATAGCAATAGCACTTAGATTTATATACTGCTTTATAGTGCTTTACAGCCCCCTCTTAGCAGTTTTACAGAGTCAGCATATTGCCCACAAACATTCTGGGTCCTCATTTTACCCACCTCGGGTGGAGGGAACTCTGAGTCAACCTTGACCCTGTTGGGATTTGAACTGCCAAATTGCAGGCAGCCGATAGTCAGCAGAAGTAACCTGCAGTACAGCACTCTAACCACTGCACCATTGAGACCACTGAGGTTGGTAACAGAAGAAGACTATAGTATGAACTTTAATCGCTGATAAGAAAAATACTTTCCTGAATAACCAGCATTCACAGTTTAAAGTTCTGCATTCAGAAACATCCCTACCAAAAATCAATTAATAGTTTCAAACTGCATCATTATATATGCATTTGTATATTTTGACAGAATCTTGCGACCAGAGAGATAGGAAGGGACTTTGGAGATCATCTACTTCAGAGGTCTTCAACCTTGGCAGCTTTGAGACTTGTGGACTTCAACTCCCAGAATTCCTCAGCCAACATGGCAGAAGTTGAAGTCCACAAGTCTTAAAGTTGCCAAGATTGGAGACCCCTGATCTAGTTTGAGACCCCTGATCTAGTTGAACAGCCTGACTAATGAAGGCATCTATCAAAGAACTCTAGCAGGTGCCTTTGTTTAAACATTTCCATCAAAGGAAAATACCAAAGGTGCTTTTTCAAAAGGGAATTGGACTTCTTGTTTTTGCTTGAAAATCTTTTGCTTCTCATCCAAGAAGCTTCTTCAGTTCTTCAGAACAACCATGACCTGGATGACTTAAACAAACTGAAACAAAGATGGAAGGAACATATGGGCAGTAGATTCTGATATCTGAGATACTTTGGAAAATATTCCCATTTTTTAAGAATCTCTAGTGCTAGAAGAAGTAGTTAGATCAGCACTCTGGTTGTTATCAAGTCAAAAGGCTACATGAATTGAAGGATGGAAATTAATCAAGGAGAGAAGCAACCTGGAATTAAGGAGAAACTTCCAAACAGTGAGGACAATTAACCAGTGGAACAGCTTGCCCTCAGAAGTTGTAGGTGATTCATCGCTCGAGTTTTTTTTAAAGAAGAGACTGGACAGCCATTTGTCTCAAATGGCATAGGGTCTCCAGCTTGAGCAGGGGGCTGAGCTAGAAGACTGTCAAGGTCTGTTCCTAACAGATAATCAGAGTTGGAAGGGACCTTGTAGGTCATCTAGTCCAAGTGGAAGACCCTTCACCATTTCTGACAAATGGCAGTCCAATCTTTTCTTGAAAGTCTCAAGTGATGATGCTCCCACAACTTCCGAGGGCAAGCTGTTCCATTGGTTGATTGTTCTCACTGTCAGAAAGTTTCTTCTTATGTCCAGGTTAAATCTCTCCTTGTTCAGTTTCCATCTATTATTCCTTGTCTGGCCTTCGGGTGCTTTAGAAAATAGCTTGACCCCTTCCTCTCTGTGGCAGCCCCTCAAATATTGGAAGAGTGCTATCATGTCTCTCCTGGTCCTTCTCTTTACTAGACTAGCCAAGCCCAGTTCCTGTAACTGTTCATCATATGTTTGAGCCTCCAGTCCTCTAATCATCCTGGTTGCTCTTCTCTTTCTAGACTTTCCATCTCTACTCTGATTTAATAACTACAAAAATATGACAAGAAGCAGAAGAAGAATCAGTAAAGAGTCTATCCAAACTATACCAGAAATGGTACAGTATATAGATTTTAAGAGTAAAGGAGAATTTTTGTAGCTCAGGGTCGAAACGGAAGGTCCTTGGTGCTCTCTGAGCTTGGTTGCAAATTATCAGTGCTGGTTACCAGTCAGTGCTAGCATTGATGCTTTACCTTATTTGGATAATAAAACATCCACAAGAAAACAACCAAGCTCAGAGAGCACCAAGGACCCCTAGGATTGGAAGAAGCCAATCTACATGCTACCGACAAAGAAAGGAGACTTAACAACAATATCAGCAATATCCTAAATTTTACATGCTAGCAAGATACTGGTTGGGATCAGGCAGCAGATTAGGCCATATTAGGAAAAAGAGACGCCAGATATTTAACCTGGTTTTAGAAATGACTGAGGAATAAGAAATATTATTACTTATGCACAGCAGATAAGTGACTTTGAGCCAGCCATTCTCTCTTAGCACAACTCAACTCATAGAGTTGTTGTTGTAGGGAAAATAAGAGGATGCGGAAGTATTAGGTATGTTCCCAGCTCTGAGTTATTTATAAAAAAATAATAAAAGTGGGATTAAAAAAAAAAATCCGAGGAATGCCAAAAGGAAGCCAGTTTGCCCCTTGATGATTGTGAACTTCAGATTGTGTCCATAGTATCAAAGTGTGAAGGGTCTGTAGGAAAATGAGAATCCTATAATGCCTCACTATCCTTATGGAAAAACTGTACACAGGACAGGTAGCCAAAGTCCAGATGGAATAGGTTGGCCGGAGGACCCCAGGCCGTGAAAGGAGTGAGTGTATTCTCTCTCATTATTTATTCAACCTACTTGCTAAATATCAATATATATTGAGGGAACTGGATTGGAAGAAGATGAATGTGGCTTCAAAATTGAAGGAAGAAACATCAATTACCTGCGCTATGCTGATGACATCGCTCTGAAAATGCAAATGATCAACAAGATCTACTAATAAAAGTCAAGGAGCCAAGTGAAAAGAGGAGCTAAGATTAAATATAAAGTACAATAAAGTAATGACATCAGGCATGGCAATCACCCTTAAAATAACATGCCAAAGTGGTACACGGATTCTACTTTTTAGGATTGACCATCAATGATAGAAGAAGAAGCAGTCAAGAAATATGACACAGGCAAGTACTTGGTAGATCATCAATGAAGATATCAGCATTCCAGAAAACCTGAACTCCAATAAATAACTCTGAGACATACATGCTCTCAAAGTTTCCTTTTATTAGAATAGTAAACTGGCACATTGTGATGATCCAGAGTGTAACACAAACGTAACAAAATCCAAAATGTAAATAAATGTCCTTTAATGCCTCCAACTTGGCCCCACTGTTCGATAATACTCAGTTGGAGATAAAACGTACTCAAAAATAGACTTCAAAAGAAAGCAATACAGTCCGAATTTAATGAGCAGATAGAGGTGAAATAAAAAAACCAAAGAAACTACAGTGATGAAATTTCCACAACGGAATAGAAGTATTTACTAAATTCAAGGAGATAACAAGGCATAGTCTGTTGGAAGGATGCCAACCAAGATAACTTCAGACCAAAATAAAACACACTTTGTTTCCAGCGCTCGCCCGTACGCAGGTCCGTCCTCTTATCCAGTTGTCACAGCTGCAGCCCATGAAGAAGATAAAAGCCCTCTCCTCCCGAGTAGACCACATCTCTCCCTTATCTTTTCCTCCCTGCGTGCCCTAGGATGGATAGGGGATGGGCCTGGGTCCTCCTCTGACTGCCCAGCCGGCCTCTGCCCTTCCCCAGCCTCCTCCACAACCTCCGGAGCCACACTTCCACTCCCTGCCGGCTGTTCCTCCTCTTCCTCAGAGTCAGTCTCCACCAGGGGCACGACACACATCTGGGAAATCCCAAATCTGAAAGTTCTGGGTTTCCCTCCAATAAGTAAAAAAAATTACAAATTCACCCCCTGCACCCCTCATTCCATCACATGCCCCAATCACCTTCCGTCCCAACATGAGACATCCCCTCAGCCACTCCTCAACCAGGTGCAGGAATAACATGACCTTGATTTTAAAGAAGAATACTATTATGTCTAAGCACAAACGCTCCATGAAGTTCCCACCTCCCATTTTCCCAGGCTTAAGAATGTGACAGTGTGGAAGAGTCTGGTGCTTATAATGGCTTCCAAAGCTTGACAGAAGACCTTGAAAAAGAAACTCAGATGTTGTGATGTCACTATGCCTATAAAAATCAGAATTGCCCAGGGAATGGTTTTCTCTGTGACAGTTCATGCAAATTAAAGCTGGGCTTTGATCAAATAGGATAAAAAGCATATGGTTGCTTTTCAGCTTTGGTGTTGGGGAAAGTAAAATAACTGAGTTGGAAGGGACCTTAGAGGTAAGTCCGACCTTCTGCTCAAGCAGGAGGCCCTATACCAGTGATGGTGAACCTTTTTGTTGTGGTCTGTCAAAGTGTGCACGTGCCGGCACCCACAATGCAACGTGCCCCAGCCCTTGCACATGTGTGCGCAACATCCCCCCGCCCCCTTACCTGCACTGCACATGTGTGTGCCTCCCAGCTGATTTTCTGCCTGTTTGAGGCCATTTTCACTTTCCCAGAGGCTCAAGGGAAGCCTTTGGAGCCTCGGGAGGCTGAAAAACGGGCTGTTTCAACAGATCCAGTATTTCCGGAAGGGCCGTTTTTCAGCCTGCGGAGGCTGCAGAGGCTTCCCTCGAGGCTCTGAGAGGTTGAAAACAGCCTCAAACCGGTTGAAAATCAGCTGGGAGGCGCGTGCATACGCAGTGCAGATAAGTTTGGGTGGGGCTCGCGTGCCCACACAAATGGCTTTGTGTGCCACTTCGAGCATGCATGCCATAGGTTCCCCATCATGGCCCTATACCATTTTAGACAAATGGCTGCCCAATCTCTTCTTTAAAATATCCAGTCATGGAGCACCCACAAGTTCTGAAGGCAAACCATTCGGGGGTGGGCTGCTACCGGTTCTCCCCGGTTCGGATGAACCCAAAGCTAGTTTTATGGCTGGTTTGGTGAACTGGCAAATCCCACCCCTGGTTGGCCCCACCTCGCTCTGCCCACCCCTCCCAGGAGTTCCCACATGGTCCATTGGGATGCCAGGTAAGTGCAGGACCTGAGCAGAGGCTCAGGGATGGTGAAAAACAGGTCTCCTGGAGGGTCCAAAAGGCTAGAAAAAGTGCCTGTTTCCAGCCTCCGGAGCCTGGGGAAGGTCGTATTCATCGTCCTGGAGGCTCGAGGAAAACCTCCGGACCCTGGGGAGGGTGAAAATGCCTCCATCCGTGGTGCAGGAGGCTGACTAAGCCACACCCACCATGGTCACACCCACTCAGCAACTGGGCAGAGAACCAGTTGGGATATTTTTGAAGCGCACCCCTGAAACCGTTTCAATGATTAATTGTTGCCACTGTCAGGAAATTTCTCCTTATTTCTAGGTTGAATCTCTCCTTGATAAGTGTTCATCCATTACTTTGTGTCCTGTCTTCAGGTGCCTTCTTCTTGTTCTTTCTTTCTCCTGGAAAATTGGGAGAATAGTCTTTTTCTTTTATCAGAGTAGACATAACCAATTGGATAGCCAAATAAATTAACTATAGAACAAATCAGTTTAGAATACATAGTCAAGACACAAATGACCATATTTTGAACCTGTTAGGTGAAGATGTTTATAACGCTAGAAAAGACAAAAAGAAATAGAAGATGAGGATGACCAGCAGGAAGTAAAGAGACTTAATTAAAATGGCAATAAGTCCAAATGCTAGAAGCACTAAAAGTTCAGGCTGGAACAGATCTACGTATGTTGTTCCTAAGAAGTGACACTAACTAGATGACAAAAGAAGGGAAGGGAAATAACAGCAACTTTCCACCGTAAAAGTCTTGATAACAATTACCGTAAAATCAATTACTTATTTATTTAATATTTATGCCACCCATCTCCCTTATAAGGCAATTTCAGGCACCTTACAGATTATGGAAAGACAAATGTAAAAGTAAATAAAATATCAAAATGATGCAAATTAAAATTTTAATTTAATTTAATTTTAACTAATGTATGGGTGCTCAGTGTGCTTTATTGTGTATATTAATGACTGACAGATTGATTGATTGATAGACTTGAGTAGCAATCTCTTTGGAGACTCTAAGGTAGGGCTGTCCAGCTTTGACAACCTGAAACCTATGGACTTTAACTCCCAGCATTCCCCACCCAACTGGCTGGGGAATGCTGGGAGTTGAAGTCCACAAGTTTTGAAGTTGCCATGGTTTAGCATCCCTGCTCTAAAGAAAACTATTCTAAATAGATCAAAGGGAATGTTTTATTAGTGTAATTCAGGCATCTACCCAACCAAATTTAACAAACCCACCCCCCATCATCCCCAAACTGAAAACTTGTGTAATTCTTTTTTTAAAAAAAATGTGTCTGTGTGTATATTTGTGCATACAGTCATTTTTAAAAAATGAAATAAAGTATTTTTCAACCTAGAATCCAAGAGGATACAGATAAAGAGAAAAGATGGGAGCAGCCAGTATAGCCTGTTTTGACATATTAAATTAGAACATAACATTCTGTCAGACTCTTTTTTGATGTTCCCTAGACTGTTTAGTGTTCTCCTATTCATGAAATAAAGTTGATGCTCCCCTCCTTTTTTACTGGATTGGGGATTAGAGGTGGGGGAGACTGCTTTGGGGGTTCTCATTTCTAGAATCTAATTTAGTAGAAAGCTATTAAAATAGAAGATAATACAAGAAAGCCAACACCCAAGATGGAACAAAATGGCGACTTGAGGAAAAATGAAAAGAAAAAAAAAATGTGCACAAGCACTTCACTAACCCTTAACTCCCGGCCTTCCTTTTCTTGGTGGAATTATTACTCTTTGGAGAAATCTCTTTAACAGGTGTCATGTTTACATCAAATGGATGACAGGCATGAATTTTGCTGCACACAACACCTCCTTTAGAACCGGGCCTCCTAAGATAACCTACCTATTATTTTCCTGACGTAGCAAAAGTATCAGTAGGTTAACATGATGGGCTGAAGGTAGTAGCTTGAATATAAACTGAAGCAGCAGCTCCTTCTCCCTTTGTAGCAATGTAAAAAACAAAAAACAGTGGCTCGCTCTAAAATTTCAACTGACAGGTGAAGTTAGATTTGACACTGTTAATTAAGTGACAACTCTATTGCCATACCAATATTTTCCTTCCAATTCCCTTCTCTCTTAACTATTCTGGTTTTCTTTGCATTAAAAAAAGTGATTTTGAAATGTTTGTCCCCTTCCAAAGGAGAAGCAACTATTGGTGGAAACTTTGTAGGTGTTATAGGACTAAAAAGTGCTTCATAGCCCTTTGTATATTAGGGAGCTGCAAGGCTACTAGAATATGTGTGTGTGTGTGTGTGTGTGTGTGTATGTATAAATACACACACACACACACACACACACACATATATACTCACATAAGCACGAAGCCGAAAGCACCAGCCTGAAGATGGCGAGTGTGACCACGTCAAAACGTCACCAAGATACTCTCAATCTTACATGGGACAATACCTGAACATATATATCCCCCACTCTCTGTATCTATCTATCTGTCTATCTATCTTATCTGTCTGTCTATCTATTGTGTAATAACTTTTTAGGTCGACTACAACAATCAAACACCCAAGCTAAGACAAACCAACTATATATTTTTCCTTATGCAATGCATAACTATTGAAATTTAAGATCTCCAACATTTTTAGAGGTCGATGAAAAAGGATCAGGCTAGCCATTTTCTATTTAAATGATTTGATTCTATCTCCAGCATCAATGATGGAGACAGATAAATTAAATATTAGTTGTTTGAGAGCAAAAAAATGAAAAAGGGGTGCCCATGTTTATGAGCTATCTAAGTACAAGTAAATAGTCATTGTGGGATTCACCGATAGGCTCTTGACTGTGTTGTTTCTCTGTGTCATATAATGTATATGGGTATATGCATAATTTTGTATGTATGTAACAAAATTCCATTTTAATGTATGCTGATTAGTGTACATTCAAAGTGACCATAAAGTTTTTCTTTCTTTCTTTCTTTCTGTGGGAACCTTCTTATACTTTGACAAGACACACACAATCATAACCATCCTTTGGCAACACACACACACACACACACACACACTCACAACCATAGCCATCCAATAGAAGCCGTAATAACATCACATGAAGCATACTGTCATTGCAATAATGATGTAAACAATGTGCATAATTCACACCATTTGCATGACTATGCTATGCAGAGTCACTCCCTTTGGGGGTCCCCCATAGAGCAAAAAACCAGGAGAGTTTTGCTCTAAGATGGGAGAGGGAGAGAAAGAATGGGCACAGATTTTTATTTTATTTAGTTTCCTTCACACACACCCCGCCCCCCCAAAAATCCATTATGCAAGACACACTCACAGAATTACTGGTTTCTCTACGCGCAAGTTCTATGCAAGGCTGTTTCTTATCAAGAAAGGAAGCCAAAAGTTAAGTAGAAAATGAATGCTAAATTTAAAATTACATGAAAACAGAGTGAATTGATTTAATTAGTGCATGGAAAGCAAAACATGGCAGTGCAAGCTTCAGCTGGGATGGGGAGGGGAGAGAATTCAGGGAAAAGCTGCACCAAATACAGGAGCGCCAAAATTGATTTCCTCTCTCTGTATGGCACTATATGCATATGTTCAATCGAATTTTGAATGCAACAACATAAATTTATGTTGCTACAGCCCAAACAAGGCAGCCTGTTTGAAATAATGAACCATTTGACTCTCTGAGGGTGGTACGGCCTGGGGCTAAGGGCGCAGGGGTCCTGGTGGAGCATTATTTAGTTGACTATGGCTGTAATTTCACTGCAGAGCTTCCCCAGCAAGAGCTTGAAACTACAAATGGGAAGCTAAGACGGAGCTTGCCTCTCCCCCCCACCGCCACCCCCCATGGTTAAGATTTGATAAAAAGCATGACGAGGGCTTGGGAGACGGGAGTACGGGGGGCTCCTAGGGGCTCGAGAGACTATCATGAATCAACAGGGGAGCCAGAATTGTTTAGAGATTTATTTTAAAAATGTAAATACTAATTTTATTCACAGTAGAAGGAGGGTGGGAAGGAAGGAAGGAAGGAAGGAAGGAAGGAAGGAAGGAAGGAAGGAAGGAAGGAAGGAAGGAAGGAAGGAAGGAAGGAGGGAGGGAGGGAAGGAAGGAAGGAAGGAAATCAGATCAAATATTATTTTCTCTAGCATAATCTGGTACTCTGGGAAGTTCACAAATGGGACATGGCGTCAACTAGCCCCATCTATTCCTGTTCACAACGTTTAGAAAGAAGGGCGGGAGGGAGGGAATATTTGGTGACTTTAGATATAGTGTTCTTGAAGCATCCAAATGAGAGGCTTTTAGAACCAAACTTTTTTCAGTTGTAATGCATCATATATTTTGTTCTAAACTTTCTCAACTCACGGTGCAGCCATAAAATAAAAATCTTGGAAGGTTCAACTCTTCATTTGTCATTGTTGCTCTTGAGGAATACTTACAGACAGGCAGACATAAAAGGCATTAAGTACTGTACTGAGTGGAAGAAGAGAGAGGAGATGGGAGGGGAGGGGAGGGGAGGGGAGGGGAGGGGAGAGGAGAGGAGTGGAGTGGAGTGGAAAGGAGAGGAGAGGAGACGAGAGGAGAGGAGAGGAGAGGAGGAAGGGAGACAGCAAAAAAGGAAAGAAAGAATTAAAGCTTCCAACTTCATCCCTCCAGTAATATCCATGACTCATTTGCATTAAAAACCCCATTCCTCAAAATATGGTTTTTGTTTGTTTTCTGGCTCAGAAATATTGCCTGTGCCTTGCTATCTCCAGAATGCAGACATCATCTTGCTAAAACAAGTCTCTGGGCTGGTTGTGGCAGGAAGACTGAAATGATACATATATATATATATATAATTTTATTTGAGAAATGTATTGAAGAAAATGCTTTTTAAAAATCTTCTTAGTTCTTGAAGAAGTTATGGGAATACAAGTGATAAAGAAAGTTAAATACTTAGGAATATGGTTGACAGCACATTGTAAGACACTTAAGGAAAAGAATTATGATAAATTGATGCAACAGGTAAAGAAGGATTTAGAAACATGGGGCAAGCTGCAACTTTCATTATTAGGCAGGATTGCTGCTATTAAAATGAATATTCTTCCAAAATTCCTATATATATTTCAGGCGATCCCAATCAAAGTACACAAATTTTTTTTTGAAGAACTTAATAAAAGAACTGTAAAATTTATCTGGCAAGGGAAAAAATCTAGAATAAACTTAAAGGCAATGCAGGATATGAAGAGCAGGGGAGGGCTGGAACTTCCAAATTGGGAGTTGTATTATAGTGCAGCCTCTTTAGTATGGTTGAAGGAATGGGTGAATTTAACCAATGAGAGAATATTATTCTTAGAAGGCCATGACTTGCAGAGGGGGTGGTATGCTTTTTTATGGGATGTAGGGAAAACTAGCCAGAAATATTTTCACAGACATCTAATCAGAGACTCATTATTAACTAATTGGAAGAAAATATGGAAAAAACACTATTTAAACATACCAATTTGGATTTCAGCAATGGAGGCAATGATTCACCCAAATAATCTGGATATCACTAAAATGATTAAATATGAGGACCTATTGGATATACAAGGAAATTTGAAATCGCGGCAAGAACTTCAAGAGCGGGGACTAAAAATTGATCAGTGGGCATATCTTCAAATTCAAAGCAGATATAAACAGGACAAGAAAGAATTTGGAATTAACAATAAACTCCAGCAATTAGATAAAATTTTATTAGGATCAGGCAAAAAAAAATATAACAAAATTTTATAATTATTTATTAGAAGTAGAATTAGAAGAAGAAATTGTAAAAGGGAACATGATAGCCTGGAGTAGAAAGATAGGATGTAGCATCACCATAACAGAATGGGCAAAGGTCTGGGGTAGAAATAATAAAATTACAAAATCGGTAGCATACAAAGAAAACACCTATAAAATGTTTTATAGATGACACCTTCCTCCTTCAAGATTAGTGAAGATGCACCCCAATATGAGTCTGAATTGCTGGAAATGCAAAAAAAAAAAAAAAGAGGGAACTTTTTTCCATATGTGGTGGTCCTGTGCAGAAGCTCAAAAATATTGTCAGAAAATTAGAAATTGGCTGGAAGAAATGTCAAGAGAACAGATCGAATTCAAACCAGTCCTTTCTATTGGGGATCTTTGATAAACAAATATCAAAAAAAGTGAAATATATAATAATACACATTTTGACAGCAGCCAGATTGGCTTTTGCACAGTGTTGGAAGCAACCTCATATTACATCAGAGGAGATGATCATTCAAAAAATTTCAAGTTGTGCAGAAATGGACAAATTAACTTTGGCATTAAAAAATAAAGACACTTCAATATACTACAACAGCTGAAACTGCTGGTACAAATGGATAGACCAAAGACAGACTTCACACTAAAAGGCAAAAGAGGATAGGATAAATCCATAGTAGTGATACACAGATATATGTAAGGATTAGGTGTGTGTATATGGCATAAAATAAGCATAAAAAAGAGGTCTTACAAACTGTTGAAGATGAGAATGTTTTTAATTGTTTTCTATTTTTTTCTTTCTATTTTCTTCTTCCTTTCTTCTTTTTCTCTTTCATTTATGTATGTGTTGTTGGTTTGTTTTAATTGTAAAATCAATAAAAAATATTTTTTTAAAAAATCTTCTTAGTTCTGTCTTTTTAACTATCCATTCTCGGATCCATATTATGCAGACTGCTGAGTACTGAAATCCATAGCAAACCAGAACAGAAAGAATTATTTTAATAGACTAACAGATTGTTCAACATTTATTCCTTCCCCCTCATACATTTCAAGTCCACTCTCACGCAGAACACACCGGATAGGCTTTTGTTGTTATGGATTCTCAAAAAATCCAGAGAAACAATGTTGGATGCACACAACCCAGTGAATCTTGAATATGGGTTAATGAGATACATGTGCTGTGTTTACATAATATACTAAGCCTAAGCAAAGACGTTGCATTAATTTATGGCTTTGTTCACATAACAAATACTATTACTATGTTCTCTAAACAGGCTGATTCACAAATTAACCCCACTTTAGCTTAGTCTACCGTGCTGCATAGATCCAACTAAAGATATGGTAAAGGTTCCCTTTGCACATACGTGCTAGTCGTTTCTGGCTCTAGGGGGCGGTGCTCATCTCCATTACAAAGCCAGTGCTGTCCGAAGACATCTCTGTGGTCATGTGGCCGGCATGACCAACTGCTGAAGGCAACGGAATGCTGTGACCTTTCCACCAAAATGGTCCCTATTTTTCTACTTGCATTTTTACATGCTTTTGAACTGCTAGATTGGCAGAACCTGGGACAAGTAATGGGAGCTCACTCCATTATGCGGCGCTAGGGATTCGAACCGCCGAACTGCCTATCTTTCTGATCTACAAGCTCAGCGTCTTAGACACTGAGCCACCCCGTCCCACTACTACATAACAAATAGCCCTTGGAATGTTGTATCAAGTTTTGGTCACCATGATTAAAAAAATGTTGAGATTACAAAGAGTGTAGAGAAGAGCAACAAAGATAATTAGGAGACTGGAGGCTGCTAAAACATATAATGAACAATTGAGGGAACAAGCTATGTCTAGTCAAAAGAAGAGATGGACTAGCGGGTGACAGGATAGCAGTCTTCTAATATCTGAAGGGCCATCACAGAAAAGGGTGGGGTCAACCTCTTCTCCAAAGCACTGAGGGCAGGACAAGACTTAACAGATGGAAGCTTATCGAAGAGAGATTCAATCTAGAATTAAGGTGAAAGTTCCTGAGAACAATTAACCAGGGGAATTATCTTAGAAGTAAGCACATTTTGACTGAATGTCAGGGAGAATGTTTGAACCTCAAAACATATTCAAGAATGGCATAGACTACCATGGGAACAAGTGGATCCTTCTATACTGGAAGTTTTAAAATAAGTGTGGATGTATGTGATGGGATGATGGATTCCATACAGGGCATGGGTGGAGGGGTTGGCACTAGATCAGGGGTCCCCAACCCCAAGGTCTGTGGCCCACTACCATTCACATGGCCTTGTTGCGAATAGGCCACACCCTGGTAGTAGGCCACATCCCGGGGGTTGGAGACCCCTGATCTAGTGCAAATGTGCACATGTGCGTGCAGCTCAGCTTGTGTAAGTTGATTTGTGAGGGCATTTTATTTATTGATTTGATTTGATTTGATTTGTCAATTGCTTACAAGATTACAGGTATAAGTAAAAACATAATTATGAATACATGGATATAAACAAGAAAAATAAAAGAAAAAATAGGACAGGGACGGTAGGCACGTTGGTGCGTTTTTGCACGCCCCCTACAAACCTCTGAGGAAAGGGGTTGCACAAGGTATTCTGCAATGAGTAGAGGAGTGGAGAACTCTTCTTGTGAAATATTTCTGGACTTTCTCAACTGTGTTAATATCAGATACATAATGTGGGTTCCAGACTGATGAGCTGTATTCGAGCATTGGTCTAGCAAATGTTTTGTATGCTTGCAAATGACGTGCAAATGACATGTGCCTGCTCCTCATGCAAGTTGAGCTGTGGCATGCATGTACACCGGCTTTGCCATTCATGCAGCCCATTTCCCCTCCCCCTCATCGAACCACCAAGCAGCGAAAATTGGGGACTGCTGCATGATATGATCTGCAAAGCCCCTTCCTATCTTTACATTTTATCAGTCTCTTACAGAGACAAAAAACAAAATAAAAGAGGGGCACCTGCAGGAAGACAACATTGTGTCACCCTTCTTTTCAGAATTTTTTTTAAAAGACTCCATATCATGTGAACTCAGCAACTTAAGATACACGTACTTAAAATTGTCTTTGGAGGTGACCCTTCCAAATGCAATGTGTTAGATATTGGTGCCAAGAACAAGGATTGGGTAGGGGGTGGGGGAACCAGCAAGCAGCTGGAGCTAAAGAACAGTGCCTTCTTTCAGTCTCCTGAAAGAAATGAGCAGATCAGTGTTTTGATTCAGGCTGACATACGGCACTCGTTCCATTTATACACTACTAGACAAGATGTGCAGGGGAGAAACTGTAGAAAACAACAGAAGGGAAAACAACAAAGATAATCTATTAACATGTGTTTGGTTTTGGGTTTTTGTTTTTTTTTTGAAGGAGAATTAAATATTTCTATATTCAACAACTATTCATGCTTGGTGGATCAGCTCTAAAAAACAGATGTTGCTTCTAAGAAAAACAGACCTTTTCTTCATTCTCTTTGAATTCATTCAAAGATGGCTTCAGGTGTGAGTTACATGGCAGGACTGAAGGTCACCATCTGCTCAGATAGCTTCCTCAAACCCCACATTTCCTTTTACCTATTCGAAATGGTCCTTCTTCTCCTCTTCTTTCCAATGAGGATTTCAAGAACTCTTGAAGACCAAGTTATTCTTCAGGACTTGGCCTCAAACTCCTTCGCCTGATGAGGAAGTAACTTATACTGTTCCTCCTTTACACAAGACGGCCTCCATTTGAAGGGATCATCATCTATGTGTGATGAACGGTTGCAGGAACTGGGCATGGCTAGTCTGATGAAGAGACCTTGTCAAGGACCTTGGAGTACTCAACTCTAATGATCTAAGTGCTAGAGCCCACTGTAACTACATAGCCAAAAAGGTGTTAAGAGTTGTTAACCTAATCTTATGTAGCTTTTTCTCTGGTAATATTACACTACTAACTAGAGCATGCAAAACATTTGCTAGACCAATATTTGAATACAGCTCATCAGTCTGGAACCCACATTATGTATCTGATATTAACACAGTTGAGAAAGTCCAGAAATATTTCACAAGAAGAGTTCTCCTCTACTCATTGAAGAATACCTTATGCCACCAGACCTGAAATTCTAGATCTAGAAAACCTAGAACTATGCCGCCTTTGGTCCGATCTAAGTACAGTATATAAAATCATACATTGCAATGTCCTACCTGCAAATGAATACTTCAGCTTCAACCATAACAATACAAGAGCACACAATAGATACAAACTCAAAGTTAACCGAACCAAACTTGATTGTAGGAAATACGATTTCAGCAACAGAGTGGTCAATGTCTGGAATACTCTACCTGACTCTGTGGTTTCTTCCCCAAACCCCAAAAACTTTAACCTTAGTCTTTCTACTATTGACTTCACACCTTTTCTAATAGGTCTGTAAGGGGGCGTGCGTAAGGGCACCAATTATGCCTACCGTCCCTGTCCTATTGTTTCTTTTATTTTTCTTATATGTATCCATGTATTCATAACTATGTTTTTACTTATACCTATTATCTTGTAAGCAATTGACAAACCAAATTAAAATATATAAATAAATAAAATCCTCCAGTATATTTTGAGAATAAGCCAAGGTATAAAAACAGTGGCTCCTTTCTCAGAGACTTCTTTCTTTCTTTCTTTCTTTCTTTCTTTCTTTCTTTCTTTCTTTCTTTCTTTCTTTCTTTCTTTCTTTCTTTTTCTTTCTTTATCTCTCCTTCCTTCCTTCCTTCCTTCCTTCCTTCCTTCCTTCCTTCCTTCTTTCTTTCTTTCTTTCTTTCTTTCTTTCTTTCTTTCTTTCTTTATCTCTCCTTCCTTCCTTCCTTCCTTCCTTCCTTCCTTCCTTCCTTCCTTCCTTCCTTCCTTCCTTCCTTTCTTTCTTTCTTTCTTTCTTTCTTTTCTCCTTCCTTCCTCTTTCCATTTCCTTCCTTCCTTCCTTCTTTCCTTCCTTCCTTCCTTCCTTCCTCCTTCCCTCCCTCCCTCCCTCCCTCCCTCCCTCCCTAATGCCTTTTGTTTCTCTCTGCCTGTGTGTCCCCCAAGAGCAACAATGAAAAACGGAGAGTAAAATAGCATTTGAGCCCTCCCAGATACAATCAGAGGACCTGTCCAGGAATCCATTGAATACATGCTGTAACATTTTAAGCATCTTTCAGCCTCGGCCTCCAAAGGGAGAGCTCTTGTCATCCTGTGCATTTTCCCATTGTACACATCATTTCCTGGTGAATTCAGGATTTATTCCCCAGCTAAACCCTTCTTGACAGGTTTGTTATCTGCTCACCCGGTCGGTGAGCCCCAGAGAGTCAGGGCCTAGCTGTTAGGGGAGGGAAGCAGGGAAGGGAGAAAAAAAAAATTAGGCCGAGTAAATGTCAAGTGAACTGCCAAAGATGGATATTATAGCTGCTGGGGCCTTGGAGAGTATCACACATCTTTTGTGTCTATTTTACAGTCTGTGCTTCATGTAAGATGGCAGGGCTGAGCAGAGTATTGATTTCCTCCTGGGCATAAATGCATCATTTTAGGATTACAGGGGCAACTGAAGAAAATATCAACATTTTTTTTTAAAAAAAGCAAATAAACATTTCATCGGGTTTTTTTCCCTTTCTTTCTTTCTTCCTCCCTCTTTCTTTGGAAAGCATTTAAAATTACTTGGGAGTCATTCACTCTCTCTGATTTGCTTTTGTTTGTTTGTTTTTTGCACTCAGGCTTCTACTTTATTTTATTTTTTAAAGGAAAGTAAAACTAGTCCAATGATTCAGAAGAATTTAATCTTTGTGTGGGTGAAGATTCTCCTATAGGCAGGGGTGGGATTCTACCAGTTCGCACCTATTCGCTAGAACCGGTTAACATTCTAAGCAGTTCGGAGAAGCAGTTGTTAGAAGAAATTACTGGCCTAATCCTGTAAGGAAGGCAGGAAGAAAACATTCTGGTGTTGCTTACAGAAACTGCCTCTACATTAACTCTTATTATATTCTCGGCAGGACTACACTTCCCGTCTCAGGAACTTCTCTGGAGTTTTTTTCCCCTCCTTTGCTGGTACTTTGCTTGTGTGGAGTGATCATTCAAAGGTACAATGGCACTGAAAAAAGTGACTTATGACCATTTTTCACACTTATGACTGTTGCAGCATCCCCACAGTCATGAGAGGCCGGGGAGGAGATGCGTGCCTCGATGGGAGTGATATTGAGTTAGCCATGCCCAGCCAATAGCATGACCACAAGCCACGCCCACCACCTAAGCCACGCCCACAGAACCGGTTGTTAAAAAATTTGAATCCCATCCCTGCTTGTAGGATAATTAGATTTCTAAGGAGAAGAAAAAATACCCTCTATTTTTTTAGCCCTATTGGAAGGTCTGTTTCTTCCTCCCTGGGAAATTGTGAGGTGGACATTGCAATTGGCCTTGCCAAGGGACAGCTGGAAGATGAATGGGGCCAAAAACTTAAGATAGTTCACGTGACTGGATCCACTTTTTACACACATAGAAGAGATGCGGTTTCAATCATAAACCTATAAGCTTCAACCTGATTTCTTTTTTCACCTCCATTTGCCCACTTTTTGCATAGCTGCACCTTGTGCAAGTATATGCTCCATTGTCAGCCCTCCAACTTGTCCGGATAGGAAGCACACTTAGTTGAACTAATTCTGCTGCATTGTTAGGTTACCGTAACAAAATCTTTCAGGACTCAAAGTTCATCTTCATCTTTACAATCCAAGAAATTAGAGACGGTTCCTTCTGAGATGTTTGCCATGCCCCCATTCCTGCTGCAGGCTAAATTGCCCCTTATCTTACCACTGACAGGACAGGAAGGGTCTGTGCCAAGGATAGCTGGCAAAGGGCTTTTTTATTTTTTTATTTTTTTTAATGGGGATATACTTGCACAATGCTTTCCCCCAAATAGCAGAAAATGTGCTGTCACCTGTCAGCAGTCAGGATCAAAGATTAATGAAATGGTATAGGTCTGTGATGGTGAACCTATGGCATGTGTGCCACAGGTGGCACGCAGAGCCATTTGTGTCGGCAGGTAAGCTGCAGGCAAACTTACCTCACTGGGCATGTGCACGCCTCACAGCTGATTTTCAGCCTCCCAAAGGCTTGAGGAAGGTTTCTGCAGGCTTTGCAGGCCGAAAACTATCCCCATTTCATCACTTCCTGTTTTCCTG
This sequence comes from Pseudonaja textilis, assembly GCF_900518735.1. The sequence goes on from NW_020769348.1 coordinate 1,403,587, forward strand.
AAAATACAGGAAGTGATGAAACAGGGCTAGTTTTCGGCCTGCAAAGCCTGCAGAAGCCTTCCTCAAGCCTTTGGGAGGGCAAAAAAGGCCTCAGACCAGCCGAAAATCAGTGGTGAGGCGCAGTGCAGGCAAGGGGGTGGTGGAGATGGTTGGGGATTACGTCCCCTTGCGTAGGGGGCATCGGGGGGGTGCACATTGCCTTCTGGGTACTGGCACGTGAGTGTGTGCATGCAACCGTGTGCACAATCATGTGGCACAAGAGCCCAAAAAGGTTATCCACCATTGATATAGGGTTTCACGCCTGAGCAGAGGGTTGGACTAGAAGACTTCCAAGGTCCCTTCCAACTCTGTTAATCTGTTATTCTCTTTTAACCATTCCCCTGGCTGCAGCTCTTCCAATGCTGTGTTCTCACATACCAGAGTCGCTCAGAGTCATTTCTTATGACAATTGCAATGTTCCCATGGTCACATGATCAAAATTCGAATGCTTGACAACTGGCTCATATTTATGACAGTTGCAGTGGTCCAGGGTTGTGTGATCACCTTTTGTGACCTTCTGAGAAGCAAAGTCAATGGGAAAGCCAGGCTCATTTAACAACCAAGTGACTAACTTAACAACTGCAATGATTCACTTAACAACTGTGGCAAGAAAGGTCATAAAAAGGGGCAAAACTGACTTAACAACCTTCTTGCTCAGCAACAGACATTTTGAGTTGAGTTGTACTTGTTGGTCAAGGACTACCTCTAGAGCAAAATGTCAAGCCATTGCTGTGATTCACCAAAGGAAGCTTTCCCTGATCCCACATCAGAGCTCAAAACTTTATTTAGCTTATCGCTCTAGCTAGGGGTGTCAAACTCAAGGCCCATGGGCTGGATTTGGCCCGCAATGTGGTCAGATCCAGCCCACGGGGCCCTTCCTGGAAAATTTAAGGGGCCGGTCTACCCAATGAGAAGAAGAAACATGCCGGCAGTTTGTGGAGTGGCCTCAAGCTGGCCATGGCTACCCAGTCTGCCATGCCCAGTAAATGGCGTCAAGCTGGCCATGCCCACCCAGTTGGTCACACCCACCCAGTCAGCCATGCCCAGTAAATGTATTCAAGCTGGCCACACCCACCCTGTTGGCCACACCCACCCAGTCAGCCACTCCTGCCCGGCCCCCTGTGGTCAACTGCAGCCCTGATGCGGCCCTCAATGAAATTGAGTTTGACACCCCTGCTCTATCTTTTTCTCAAGTCCTTCCTTTCATTGTATTGGTTTTAGTTTTATTGCAACACATTTCTTACCAGACCGGAGATTGAAAGGGGGAAATATGACCTTTCCCCACTCCTCAAACTCCGAGAACATCTGGTTACTGGTAAACCATAATGATATTAACACAATGCAATAAACCTCTTGTTTGCAACATCTTGAAGGAACCAAACCTCCACTAATGATATTTTAATGAGGAAATGAATGCACTAATTAGTAGATGGCTACTGGATAGCCTGCGAGATCTGGCACCACAGATATGTAAACATCTTCTGATTCATGTTTTGCACAGGACAGACAGGAGAACAGCTTCTCCAAAGCTTTCTTCTGTGTGCAAAACTGGCATAGTTAAAATCAACTGTTTGCCATTAAACAAATCTAAAATGTCTAATGAAAAAAATGTGAGGAAGTGAAGATTTAACACCAATGAGATAATCTATCCAGCTTGCAAGTTTCATAAAAGTGGCTTTGTCATTTGTAACTATTATCGTCAGGAAAGAAGCCGATGATTAAAGTATTAAGGCAATTATTCCCACACAATTGTTAAACACAGGTTTGCATTTTTCAAGCACTAATTTATCTAATTTTCAACTTTTTGAACTGGGTGGGCTAGCCGCGGAAGCCCCGTTCTGCCATTTGGCCCTTCATTTTTCCAATAACACCATCGTGAGAATATTAAAAAAAATAAAAAATACAGTAAATCTGAGGAGAATTTGACAACAAAAATAATTGTGCTGTGAGTGAACGTTTTCTACAAAATTGCACGGTATAATGAAAAATAATTACAAAATCTGAGGTATTCTTTTCAACTTGCATCTTTTGTCATCTTTACCAAAAAAAGAAATGAAATGGTGGGGGATTAACTGAATGTAGGGTTGGAAAAATGAAAAAAAAAATGAAACTGCAAATTTATAATGAGGAGAGAAATCAAAAGATAATTGGGTTAGGGTTAGAGCCCTCCCTTTGTACACCATTGATTTTTAATAAATATATTCTTAAAATATGTTTTAGTCAGTGCAGTTTAGTATCTTAAAAGAGGTACTCTTCGTTTCTGTAGATTTGAAGAGAATTCCTAAGCCTAACTCACTTCACACACACACACACACACACACACACACACACACACACACATAACCAGTGTCTGTCTGTCTGTCTATTTATCTTCTAGCTAGCTATCTCTTCTTAAATTAAAAATGCTAACATGTGGGATAATATCTCTCTGTGTGTGTGTGTGTGTGTGTGTGTGTGTGTGCGCGCGTGCGTGCGCGCACGTGCGGTTTCATAATTCTCCCAGTCGGTTAATATTGCATTTTCATTGTTCTTTTTCCCAAAAAAGAAGAGAACAGGTTTGAAATTGCTCTCTCTCTCTCTCTCTCTCTGTGTGTGTGTGTGCGCGTGTGTGTCTGTAAGCAGCTGTTTGTTAATGTTTTTCAGCAAGTTTTTTTCCCCATGAACATTCCCCCTTATACGCAGTGAAAAGTATCAACACAACAACAACAAAATGGGCTCCCTGCCTTCCATCGTATTAAAAATGGACGTCTTATCCCAAGTAATTGCTGACATGATAATCTCTGTTTTTAGCAGGAAGGAGCAGAAGCAGAAGCCTCCTCGGCCCTTTAATTAACTATCCAAGGAGGAAACACAGCACACTGTTTCTCCCCTTTAATTAAAACACACGGATATAACTTAAATATATCCCGGTGGAAGGAAGGAAGATACAAAGGTATGGGGGACTGACCTGGGGAGGTAGAGGTGGGGAGGTGCGGAGAAAGGTGCTGCCCAGAGAGGGATTAAATAAGAGAGGGCCCAGCCCTCAGCTGCAGAGCGGGCAGAGCGGAAGGAAACTCAAAAAAGATCCTTCGTTGGTTAGCCAAAATGTTCAAAAATATGTCTAGCAAATGTTGGAAATGTAACCAAAAAAATGGCCACATTTTATCACATGTGGAGGACTTGCGTTAAAGCAAGAAAATTTTTGGGCAAAAATACACGGGTGGTTAGAAAAGATGACAGGGAAACATGTAGATTTTAAACCTGAACTGTTTTTATGAGGCAGAATACCAGAAAAACTTGAAAAGCATATATTTAATATTGCATGTCTTAACAGCAGCAAGGATTATATTCGCACAATATTGGAAAAATGAAGAAACACCGTGAGACGAGATAATTAGGAAGATACTAGATTGTGCAGAAATGGTTAGACTTACATTGAAAATTAAACAGAAAGAAGACAGACTATTATCAAATATTGAATTTATTTTATCGGTGGTTGGAAAAATGGGGTGGAGATTAAGAATGTAGTCTGTATTGTTAAGGAAATTAAATACCCAGACAGCATGGTAACATGATGTTTATTAAGCACTAACAAATATAAAGAACAGAATGTGTGTGTGTGTGTTGTGTGTGTGTGTGTGTGTGTGTGTAAAGGCCCTTCATAACTTATGTGTCAAGCTTTGAAATTCAGCTGCCATTATGTTGTTTAAAAGAAAGATGGTGGAGATTTGTATTCTCAGATTAAGAAATGGAGGAGATGGGCGCTTGCTTTCTGTTTGTTTGGCTTTTTTTCTCCCAGGGTGAAAAGAAATTCTCTCAATGATTTCCCAGGATTGCTATGAAAAAGCAACAGGGGGAATACGTTCCTCTCCCGGGCTTCTCCTTGGAAGTCTGCAAGTTACTGAAGAAAAATGGTTGTAGAATGGGGGGGGGCGGACGGGGGAGGACATTCACAGTCACTTCTTCATTAAATGTTTTTACAGGTAGTCCTTGACTTATGACCACAATCGAGCCCCAAATTTCTGTTGCTAAGCGGGTTTTGCCTTATTTTAGCCGCAGCTGTTAGTGAACCACTAGAGTTGCTAAATTAGTAACGTGGTTGTTAAGCGAACCTGGCTTCCCCATCGACTTTGCTTGTCCGAAGGTCGCAAAAGGGGATCCCATGACCCTGAGACCCTGCAACCGTCCTAAACACGAGCCGGTTGCCAAGCATCCGAGTTTTGATCACATGACCATGGGGACGCTGCAATAGTTGTAAGTTTGATGATTGGCTGTGAGGCCCTTTTTCCCCCATGCCCTTGTAACTTGAGAATTTGTCACAAAAGGTTGTATGTTGAGAACTACCTGTACTCAACCCATAACTGTTGATTATTTAAAGTGGCTCCAGGCTACTTTAAAAGGATGGCAGAAAATGTAGCGGCACTGGGCCTCCCTAAAGGAAGAGTCCTGAAGGAAGTTAGCACCCACCCCTCTCCTAGAAGAATGAAATATTCTGTGAAGTATTAAAAAGACAGAATATTATATTTCCCTGGATGAGAAAAGGAGAAACATGTCTTTAAATGCAAATCAGCTTCCTGCAGCTCCCTGCCTTCGCCCCTCTTCAGCTCCAGGGTGATGGGATCATGACATGATAGGATTAGCCCTCTATCCATCTCACCACATGGCTCCTGGGAAGATTGCACCACCCATGTCCCCATGGGGGTCTGACAGCCAATCAAGACACATTTCTTGCCACAGGAACAGGAAACAAGTTCAAAGCCCAGAGAGGGAATAAAACCCAGGGACTCTCAGCATCTCTTCCCTTTTCGCCCAGGAGCTCCAAGGCATGTGGTCCTGTCCACCATCACAGCCATCTTTCCAAGCAGTCGCCATGTTTCCAGGGTCTTTCTTCCCACCTGGAACTGAACCCAGAAGGATATTTCTTCCAACAGTACTAGATAGGGTCTTACCCCAGAGACCACTCTTGTCTCTTCCTGCCCTCTGCCTGCCTGCTGACCACTTTGCCAGCCAATTAAATGGTGCCTGAACTTTGCCAGGCTGAGCAACCAGCCATGACGCTCCTGTTCCCTTCCCTCTATACATCAGGCCAAGCAGGCCACGAAGGAGGAATGAAACTCGTCTTGTCCTTCTGCCCAGTGACCATTCCACTTCCAGACAAGGAGATAGATACTGGGGGCTGTGGATGCCACTTCAATCCCCAATGACCACTAGATGGCAGCAAAGAAATACAGAAGCGTGGAATTCCTAGATAGCTTCACAAAGTAGCCCTTGCTGTGAACTACCCTTCCTTCAGCGAGTGTTCCAAGTTGCCATGGCATTGAATGAATGGTAATCATCACCAGTTCCTGAAATGCCAGTTGCTGCGCTGCTCCAATGGTCAAAGGATTAAACTTTGGGCACCTGGCAGCCCACCTGCATTTACTAGAGCAGATAGCAGGGCATCCAAAAGAGCAGAGATGGGAGGGGAGACAGTCAGGAGAGGAGTTGAAATGGAGACGAACATGGCAGGCTAGGAGAAGCATAAGATCCTCGCCTAACAACGGTGTAGTTCTCATCTAACAACCACATCCAGGACTATCAGAACTGCTGCCACTAAGCAGCATGGTCACAATGATGTTTTGACTAACAATTGCTTCACTTAGCGACAGGAATTCCAATCCTAATTAGCATCATGAAGCAAGGACTCCATGTAGAACCCAGATCTGACAGATTTATGGGGGGGAAAGGAAAAAAAAAAACACAACCCAAATTTGTCCCGGCATGGTTCCTTGACTGAATAAAATAAAAATAAACCTTTTTCATGATCTTATATGAGCTGTTGTCCACTTGAAACACAGCTCTGATGCCATCAAATTTGAATGACTTAGGAGAAACTATTGATTTCTGCTTCCCTTTATTTATAGTTGTGCCGTATTGGGATGCTGTACTAGGGATGAAGATGTAAGGGCAAAGCTGAGGGATGGAGTTAAGCACATCAGCAGCTTAGAGTTGTTGCATTCCCACAAATGGAATAACAGAATTGAAAGGGATCTTGGAGATCTTCTAGTCCAACTCTCTGCTCAAGCAGGAAAGCCTATACCATTTCAGACAAGTGGCCATCCAGTCTCTTCTTAAAAGCCTCCAGTTGTTGGAGTAACCACAACTTCTGGAAGCAAGTCGTTACACTGATTAATTGTTGTCACTGTCAAGGAATTTCTCTGTAGTTCTAGGTTGCTTCTCTCCTTGATTAATCTCCATCTATTGCTTCTCATCCTGCCTTCAGGTGCTTTGGAGATTCGTTTGGCCTCTAAAATGATTAATCATTTTAATTTAGAGATCTGTCTCTAAATTTTGGAGGGCACTAACTCTAGCGCACTGTAATCTCTTCCTCCCACCTTGCCCCCCCCCCACAGAAATTATGTGGGGAAAGTCCCACATGAGCTGGGATTACGTCCTTGTGAACAAGGGACCATTGAAAACACAGCTCCTGCCCAGTTATATAGCATTGTCCAAAAGGATTTAGAGACTCGTTTTATAACTCCTTATTTGACAAAATATCTGAGGAATTCTGGTCTTTTTTATGTACAATTATTCCTATCAGATCAATATGATAAGAGTTTCTTTAACCGTAGCTAAATTCTGCTATACTGTCTGAAGAATTAGGCAGACTTTGGCTGCCCTTTGATGATCATACCATTAATTGTAATATAGGTACTCCTCGACTTACGACCATTATTGAGCCCAACATTTCTGTTGATAAATGAGACAGTTAAGTGAATTTTGCCCCATTTTACAACCTTTCTTGCCACTGTCATTAAGTGAATCACTGCAGTTGATAAGTTAGTTGTTAAGCGAATCCGGCTTCCCCATTGACTTTGCTCATCAGAAGGTTGCAAAAGGGGCTCATGTGACTCTGGGACCCTCTAACTATCATAAGTATGAACCAATTGCCAAACATCTTGATTTTGATCATGTGCCCATGTGTGAAAAACAGTCATAAATCAGGTGTTTTTCCGTGATGCTGTAACTTTGAACGGTCCCTAAATGATTGTAAGTTGAGGGCTACCAGTACAGTATTATGTCCTGTCCTGTTTTATTTTATTTTAATGTTTTAATTTTTATTCTGATCTGTGACTATAATAGTATAGCTATCTAACTATCTGCAACAAATGTCTTATTCAGGATATGTATTCAGATATTCAACCTAACATAGATATACCAAAAGATCTTCCAAGGACTCTTCGCTTATATATTCCATTCAAGACATGATGGTATCCAAATTACTTTTGATATTTTTATCCCACATACCAAATGAATACTTAAATTAACCCTGCAACCCTCATGCATGGCCAGAAGAGCTTTTGATGTCCCTAGCAGAGAGGTGTATTTGTCTTCAAAAATTGGAACCAGGATGATTTTGGAAAAGGGAAATGCCAGCTGCATAGTAATCAGAGGTAGGATAATTGCTTCATAATTTATCCTTCTTGAAACAACCACCTGTTTTTCTGTAAGTTTGCTCTATATGACTTTCAGGTGTAGAAAGAAGAAAAAATATTGCATTTGTGTTGAAAGGCACCGCAGCTTAGACTCAAATTTTTTGGACTAATAACAACGTGCACAGAGAATATCCTTTGTTCTGTTACCCTTTCATAATTTGCAATCATGATCTCCAGTTTTTAAAAAATGCACATTGAAGTGTGTGTGCGTGTGTGTGTGTGCATGTAGGACAAAGTGCTTACAAAATGAACTGAAGTCATTAAGAAAAGGACAGGATATTAATTTTATATTATTTTGTATAGAGGAAAAAGGTAAAGGACTCCCTGCAGATTTTAGTCCGCTAGTCGTTGCCAACTCTAGGGAGCGTGCTAATCTCCATTTCAAGGCCACTGAGCCAGCGCTGTCTGAAGACATTTCTGTGGTCGTGACATCACAGAGTGCTGTTACCTTCCCACCAAAGTGGTACCTATTTATCTACTCTCATTTGCATGCTTTCAAATTGCTAGGTTGGCAGGAGCTGGGGTAAGGACGGGAGCTCACCCCATCATGCAGCGTTTGGATCTCAAATCTGGGCTGCCAGCTTTCTAGCCGACAAACCCAGCATCTTAACCACTGAGCCATCCCTATTTTTAAAATGTTATTTTATTTTATATTATATTCTCCTGTAGAGAAACAGGAGAAAATACGCATCTGTGTGCATCACACTTTATGTGCACAAAAATACGATTTGGATCATAAAGGCTGATGTGAAAACTGATACATATGCATCATACATTATAAGTAGAAAAATACATTTGGATCATGGATACTGACATGAAAACTGGATGGATGACAGGCATATTCGCCCATCACTAGTTAGAACATTCTGTATTTCATGGCTATCAATGTTACAGACTTTTGCAGAGTGCTTATTAAAATGCATTAATAACTCAGTTCAGGTTGTCTTCATGTTCTCCCACTATCTTTAAGCTGTCCTGCAGCTAAGCCAATCTAGAGGGAGTTTCCCCCCTTCTATCGGTTCCTTTGATGTTCCCACTATTATCTTTTTATAGCATAATCACACATTTGGATGTGTTGTAGATCAAAGGGAAGCTCCAGCTTTTAAGAAAAAAACAGGACCTGGTACCCATCACTAAGTGAATTCATTATACTTAATAATATTGTCTAAGGGATGGGAAAGGCAAGAAAATCATATGAAATAATAAACAGTCAGGTAAATAGGGAGAAATCATTAAAATGGACTAAATGTGCAGGCAGCCTACAGGAGTGGGGCCAGATTCTTGCCTCCAGCAAGTCTGTGGCTTACCTTGACTGCTAAACCCAACATGTAATGAAAGATAACTGACTTAGCAAACAGGAATTGAACAGTCTTCCTGGAATGTTTGAGGAAACAACAGCCAGGCAGCTTATGCGATAGAAATAATAAGAAGGTTTAAAATTCATAATCAGCTTTCTCGACATGCTTAAAAGTGAGGATGGGCAATTCCAAATAACCAAAAAAGACTTGTTTATTCCACCATGAAGGAAGGGAGTTCATGCCCAATCTGGAACTAGAACTCACGGTCACCCAATTTCTAGCATGGTGCCCTTAACATGATACTGGCTCTATTTTGGCGATAGATGATAGATAGATAGATAGATAGATAGATAGATAGATAGATGATAGATAGATAGATAGTTAGATAGATAGATAGATAGATAGATAGATAGATAGATAGATAGATAGATAGATAGTGTCAGTCTGTGCTCCATTCAAAATCCAAGAAAGAACTACTCAGACTCCATAGGTTAGAGCAAAGTTTTTCCTTTTACTGGAAATCAAAGTGGAAGCTACAGGTTGAATTCTGAATCTAAAGAATTTGGCGCGCAGATCACATACACAAAGGACAGGAATTGTTCCCACCCCCCAAAGTCCAAAAGACTCTTCCAATTAAAAGTTCTGAATATGATCATGTGGGCATCTTCAGGTGGTGATGAGGCCTCTGTCCGTTGAGCTTGACATATTTTGATAAAACTTTGCAGCTGCGCAAAGGATAGAAAAACTAGGCAAGGAAATAGAACTTAAGAACAGGAATTTATACTCCCCCTCCTCCTTCCCATTTACAGCATAGGAATGTAACACCTCCAGCTTTCTTCCCCTCTAATTCCCCCCTCCCCCCATTACTAATGACAGCCGAAAGATGGAGCAGTAAGAAAGATGCAAAGCAGCACAAAAGATGTAGAAGAGATCATCTTGAAGGCTGATAGATGATAGATAGATAGATAGATAGATAGATAGATAGATAGATAGATAGAT
>NW_020769348.1:1413386-1428736 GCF_900518735.1 Pseudonaja textilis
GATAGATAGATAGATAGATAGATAGATAGATAGATAGATAGATAGATAGATAGATAGATAGACAGACAGACAGATAGATGTGAGTTTGTGTGTGCATGTATGAGACAGAGGGGAGGGAGAGGGAGAGAGAGAGAGAGAACATGACAATATGACAGTATGACAATTTCAAGAAGAGATTGTATAGCCATTTGTCCAGAATGGTATAGTGTCTCCTGCTTGAGCAGGGAGTTGGATTAAAAGATCCCTATTCTATGTTGTATGTTCTAAAGTGTGTAACTATTTAACAATTAAGTCTCACAAACCAGATCTCTCATTTTCTGGGTTAAGGCTTGGCGCTCACTCTGCTCATGAGAGCTTGGAGGAAGCCCAGAATCTAATGCCAGGTCCCTGGGCATAAGAAAAGATAGAATCCCCATGTTTTTCACAGCAAACGCAAACCTTTAATTTAGAATCTTTGAAGCTCTGTAACATCTTCAGATTATGGCTTCTCTGACAGACTGTGGAAATCTCTCTCCCATAAGCCTGATTAAGGCAAAATTCCTGTCTATCTGGTTTCTCTGCTGAAATCCCTTGAAAGATTGAAGGAAAAAAATGTTTGGGGTATGTATATTACATGGATAGACTATGATAAAAAATATTGGTGAATGTTCAGGGTTCTTTTTATGTGGGGAATTAGGCTCATAGTTTGAAAAATTCTATCAACAAAAAAAAAAAGTTATGGTGGTAATAGGCTGTGTCAAGATTAATATATTTAATATATGAATATTTCATATTTCTGTAAAAAAAAGAAAGAGATAAACCTGATGGAGTGGGATTTATTTATAAATTCACTTTAAAAGGAATAGGGGAGAATCCATTTTGAAGTATTAGGAAATCCTCCTATGGATTCATTCTGAGATTTGATTGGCTACTTCTCCTCTCAGAGCAAGGCAATAATCTGCTTCATAATAGAAGAAGCAACATTTTATAAAGATATTGAGAAATTGAATGCAATTGGGAGTCTGCCATGTGAAAGGAAAAGTCTAAAACAGCGAATGACCAGTATCAAGAAAGGAAAGAAGAAAAAATGGCTTATTTGTGTTTGTATCTATCATGTGACAGTTTCTTGTTCATTAGTTTTCTCAAAATATCAGGAAAGTGCTTGTCAGGAACAAAATTTCTCATAGATTTCCAGCAAATAAAGTCATAATAGAAATTAAATAAACCTTGCTCTATTATAGACTAGGCTGGACTAGACTAGAAGCTGGAAGGGACCTTAGAGGTCTTCTAGTCTAGCCCCCTGCTCAACCAGGACAACCGATACTACAGTATTTCAGATAAGTGGCTATCTAGTTCCTTCTTAAAAACTCCTGTGATGAAGCACCCACCACTTCTGGAGGCAAGTTATTCCACTGGTTAATATTCCTCACTGTTAGGAAGTTTCTCCTTAATTCCAAGTTGTTTCTCTCCTTGATTAGTTTCCAACCATTGTTTCTTGTCTTGCCTTCTGTGCTTTGTAGAATAACTTGATCCCCTCCTCTTTGTGGCAGCTCCTCAAATACTCAAATACCCCTCAATTTTTAATTGTTGTAGACTCAACGCCAATTTAATCAATCCGTCATTAGACTGTTACATATAAATTTCAGGACAAGGGATGTCATTAGCATGCATTATATAACCAAACAAAGATAAAAAGCTGTTGTCAAGTAATTTCTCTCTTACTTTATGACCTTTGTTGCCATGGTTGTTAAGTGAATCACTGTAGTTAAATGAATCACATGGTCATTAAGCAAATCCAGCTTCCCTCCTGTCAGCTTTGAAAGCCATATTAGTACCAGAAACTTCCACACTGCCACATTCCTGTGCCTGGGAAAGTAGGAAGGGGGATTTTTAGACATAATAACATCCTTTTTTTTGGTCAAGGTCATGTTATTCCTGCACCTGGAGGAGGAGAGGTTGAAGGGATGTCTCTAGCTGGGGTGGATGGTGATTGGACCATGTGATGGACTGATGGGTGCAGGGGTTGGGTTTTGGACTTTTGAATTACTCGGGGAAAACCTGGAACTCTCAGATTTGGGTTTTCCCAGATGTGCCAGTATACCTACTCTAATAAAAGGAAACTTTGAAAAGATGCCTGTCTCGGAGTTTTTAATTGCAGTTGAGTTTTTCTGACATAATTTTGCTTGTCAGAAGCTGGCTTGAAAGTTGTGAATGGTGATCACATGACCCCAGGATGCTGCAACCATGATAAATACATGCCGATTGGAGTGTTGATCACATGACCATGGGGATGTTTTGATGGTTGTAAGTGTGACCCTGGTTGTAAGTCATTTTTTTTTCATTGTGATTGTAACTTTGAATGGTCACTAAAAAAATGGTTGTAAGTCACACTGACTGGTCCCTTTGTATTAGTACTTCTCTGCAAACCATGGAAGACTTCCAGATGGTCATGGTTGCCAACTGGTGCAAGAAACATTTATGAGTCCTGTACAGGTAGTCCTCAACTTACGACCGCAATTGAGCCCAAAACTTCTATTGCTAAGTGAGATATTTGTTAAGTGAGTTTTGCCCCATTTTATGACTTATTGCCATGTTTGTTAAGTGAATCACTACAATTTTTGAATTAATAGCCCAGTTGTTAAGCGAATCTAGCTCCCCCATTAACTTTGCTTTTTAGAAAGTCGCAAATGTCAATCACATGACCCCGGGACACTGCAAACATCATAAATACATGCCAGTTGCCAAGCATCCTAATTTTGATCATGTGACCACAGGGATGCTGCAACGGTCATAGGTGTAAAAAAAAGAACAGTCATAAGTCACCTTTTCAGTGTTGTAACTTTGAATAGTCATTAAACATAGGATTTTAAGTCGAGAACCTACCTGTAGAAGAAAATATGTAAGTATATTTGAGGAGGGAGAAGAAATTAACATGCTGCATCTCAGGAGCACAATTATTTTCTTCTGCTGTAAAGACTGAACTAGAATCAATGAATGAAAATATGGGAAAGCAGATTACAGCCGAACGTTATGAAAATCTTCCTAACCACAAAAGTTATGCACTGCCTTGCAAATTCTATTTTCAGAAGGGAGTTAGATTTGATGACCTCCCAGGTCTATTTCAATTCAACGGTCCTCGGATTTTCCCAATCTTACTTCCTGTTAGAAGAAAAACAGAGGCTGGGCGATGCTTTATGAATCTTTCATAATAAAAAGATACAGATACTTTCCTCTAACATTGAGCTAATAATTGAAAAGTAGAAGATGTGTTAAGGTCATGCCATTTCGTTGGTTGGCTCTCCTCTAACAGTCTCCAAACAAGCTGAGATATAACCTGACTTGACCATGTCACAGTGCGTTGGGTTTGTGAAGATTAACCTCTATGAGTTATTCATTCAGGATTTCACAAAGACACGCACAATGTAAAGTATGGTGGCTTTCTGGGTCTCACTGAGTAAAGAGGAATTATCTTGGGCACCGTATATAAAATATAATATACTTAATGCATATAAATAATGAGATATATATATCTGAGTAACACAATTTCTGTATATATACCGTGTTTCTCAGAAAACACGACCCATTAACTATTTTATATACAGTATATAGAATTTTATATGCTTTATTCAGGATCAAGGTTTCCTCATATTTTTATAGGAATATAGGCCTGTTTAACTCAATAGGCCAAGGTGATGGATTAAGTTACAACGACAAGGGAAGACCTGAAGGTCCAGGTTAGAGACAGATGGTCAGGAAGAAAATCTATCTGTGTGGTTGCTAAGAGCTGGCACTGACTGGATGGCATGTCATCTATCAGATCAGTAGAACTCTTGGCACAAAACTACATTACATCAAATCTGTTCCAAGAAAAACAAAAGTATGATGAGTATATTTAGGATTGTGGCTGATGCTTCTCATCTAGTAAACCTTTAAAACTCTGTTCGTGATCACATCGTTAATGTTAACACGGGAGAAAATTAAATGAGGGGGGAAAATCTCTCTAAACATTCATACTTTCATCATCTATCCTTAAGGGGAATATCAAACCATTTCTCCTTATGCCTTCAATTCCCTGAGTTAAGACACCAGGACCCAATTTCCCAGCCTTTTATTATCAGGAAATGCCATTCATCTCAAAAGGAATTCTTTATATGAAAGATTTTTATCTGTCAGCCTTAAACTCCAACACCGCTGCCTTTCTCAAGGGCATCAAATTAACTTTTAATTAAATTGTATTATTTAGGACAGGCTCCTGAATTTGTGATATCAAGGTGATGAGAAAGGACAACCCTATCTGAACTTTGAGTGATTCAAAGGCACCACAGAGTTTTAGAGCTCCACTTTAAATTAGTAACTTTTGTCTTTGCTGAAACAAAGTGAGTCTTTTTACCACGGGTTGGTATGTTCTCCTTATTTACTACTCTGATATTTCTCATTTCAAGGGCTACAATAGCTATTGTCAAAACCAGGTTTTGCCTACTTTAGTTGTACTCCTGAATGGAGAAACCGTGAAGTGTTTGGTTAGAAAGGATAACTCTTTAAAAAAAAGATTCGTTCCAAACCTGGACACCTCCAACCTCCAGAATACAGATAGTCCTTGACTTATGATCACAATTGAGCACAAAAAAATTGTTGCTAAGCGAGATGTTTGTTAAGTGAGTTTGTGTGATTCATTTAACTACAGTGATTTGCTTAACAACCACAGCAACAAAGGTCATAAATTAAAACACGAATTACTTAACAGCAGCTTCTTCACATCTTTGTTTAGTTATATAATGGATGTAAACGACATCATTTGCAGTAAAATTTATATGTAATGATGGATCCATTAAATTGGATTTGAGTCTACAACAACAAAAAGTTGCCTAATTTAATTGCACTCCTGAACAGAGAAACAGAGGAGTGCTCGGTTAGAAACACTTCTCAGCCCTATTTCCACTATTTCTAACTATTTCCCCCTCTCACTGTGGCAACCCTGAAGCCTACAAGATGGGTTCATCCAGGTTCACTTCAGGGTTGACAAGCTCTTTTAAAGAAAAGGTTCATTCCAAAGCTGGACACCCACCCATATCCAGAATACAGGTAGTCCTTGACTTACGACCACAATTGAGCACAAAAATAATTGTTGCTAAGTGAGACACTTGTTCAGTGAGTTTTCACTCATTTTGTGGCCTTTCTTGCCACAGTTGTGAAGTGAATCACTGCAGTTCAGTGCACTTTCCTCTTCTTTATCCTCTCAGCTGATTGGCGCTGCAGGCCTCAGCTGGTGTGTGGAAAGCTGTTAGGTGCGCATGCGCGATCACCAAACTGATAGTAGAACAGGTAGGATCCCACTGCTGCTGCGGTTGTTAAGTTAGTCACGTGGTTGTTAACTGAATCTGGCTTCTCCACTGACTTTGTTTATCTGGAGATTGCAAATGGCAGCCAAATGGTAGATACCCGGGACACTTGATATTCTACCGGTTCAGCCCGGTTCTGCTGAACTGGTAGTGCCGATGAGCAGCTTAGACTGAACTGGTTCTCTCCGCTGCTCTGCTGTTGGGCCTGCCCACCCAGGCTCCCATACTAGCCTTTATTCCCGGCTTTTGAAGCACAGCTGCTTTGCGCGGCACAGCAGAGTGCCGCACGGCAGCTGCTGAAGCAACAGGGAGAATGCAGGCTTGCAGGAGGTGAGTTGGAACACGTCTGCACCTGCACAAAGTGTACATTCGGCATGCACGCACATGCAAAGTGTATGCATGCGCACAAAGTGCGCCCACCAAGCCACATCCACCGAACTGGTGGTAAAAATCTTTGAATCCTACCACTGACTACAACTGTCATAAATATGAACCAGTTGCCCAGCTATGCGACCTCTATTCTCCTTTAGTTTTATACAGTACCAGGAAGCATGCAGGCAAGGTTAGCACATTCCCAGTCACTGGACAAATGGAACGATTTTATTAACTACTAATAATTCTACTGAGGCTGTTTTGAATGAACGAAGGCCGGCAAAGGCAGTCGCCCGTGGAAATCAGCAGGCGATGAAATTCCTTGATAATAATGCAAAGCAAATACATTTATTGAGGAGCGAGAAGGAGAGAGATGGGTAAAAATGCACCAAGGGAGGCAATATTTCAGATGTACATATTTTTCAAGATATTAAAGTTTTTTTTTAAAAAAAACCTGATGGTTTCTGAGCAAAACTGTAAAGATAACATTAATGATGCAGAAACCATTATGAATGAGTGCTTTAAGAACTAGAACACCTTATATAATAGCATTGGGAGAAAGTGTGGATGGAAATGGGGGGAATGTAAACAGCAAGCCACACATCTATTTCCTGGGCAAGGACATGCCGTGGAACAATGTCTCCGTAGGAGTCTTATTCAGAGGGATCCCCTGCCCAGATCAGTGGCCATTTCAACTTCTCCAGCCTGAGTGGGTAGCTTACCATTCAGGAATGTATCTATGTCAATCTGATGAGCCTCTTGGCTCAGAAGAAAAAGTATTGCCTGTGAGTTTAAAAGGGGCAAAGTTCAATATTCAGTCTCTCTAAATGGGGCTGGAAAAACCCTAATCTGGAACCCAGCAGAGCTTTTAGCAGCCCAAAATAATGAGGGTGAGCGTTCTAACTTGGTATATGACTGGGCAAAATTTCTCAAAAGTATTATCCGTGTTTTAAAGGGAATACAATGTATTTAGATTTAGAATATTGTCACTTTGAATGTACACTAATCAGCATACATTGAAATGAAATTCCATTACATGCAGCCCTCAAAGGGTCACCACCTCAATATACACTACATAAACATGACCAATAAATACATAAATAAAAAATATGCATATACCCGCATATATTATATGATACAGAGAAACAGTCTCATTCAGATGTATACATATACATGGGGAGAAAAAGGAATTTTGCGAGTTTACCAGTTGGATGGCATAAGGAACATGATGAATAACTTCTGAATTCACCAGCTATTGTGTGCAAGAAAAATAGAATGTATACTATTTTCTCATTTTCTGAAATAAGGATGCACATCTTATGCCAAAGAAGCAAATGTAGCAATAGCAATAGACTTATATACCGTTCTGTAGATATTCTGTAGATACAGTTCTACAGAGGAATTACTGAGTCTGTCATCTGCACCTCTATAACTGTCTAGTTTGGTTCCGCAACCCAACAGGACAGACACAGACTTCAGAGGATAATTAGGACTGCAGAAAAAAGAATTACTACCAACCTGCCTTCCATCGAGGACCTGTATACCAGTCAAGAAGAGGGCTGTGAAAATATTGACAGACCCCTCAGAGGTGGTATTCAGCAGGTTCTGACCAATTCTGCAGAACTGGTAGCGGAAATTTTGAGTAGTTTGGAAAACCGGCAAATACCACCTCTGACTGGAGATTTTACACTATCCTTCTCCTGCCATGCCCACCAAGCCACGCCCACAGAACCGGTAGTAAAAAAAAAATGAATCCCATCACTGAGACCCCTCATATCCCGTACATAAACTGTTTCAACTACTACCCTGAAAATGATGCTATAGAGCACTGCACACCGAAACAACTAGACACAAGGACAACTTTTTCCCCGAATGCCATCACTCTGCTAAACAAATAATTCCCTCAACACTGTCCAACTATTTACAAAGTCTGTACTACTATTACTATTAATCTTCTCATCGCTCCTTATCACCCATCCTTGCTACTTGTGACTGTACGACTGTAACTTTGTCTCTTGTATTCTTACGATTTACACTGACTGTTTCCTAGTATGATTTGATTGCTTATTGAACCCTATGACTACCATTAAGTGTTGTACTTTATGATTCTTGACTCTTGATGAATGTATCTTTTCTCTTATGTACACTGAGAGCATTTGCACCAAGACAAATTCCTTGTGTGTCCAATCACTCTCAGCCAATAAATAATTATTTTCTATTCTATACTGCTTCACAGTGCTTTACAGTCCTCTCTAAGTGGTTTTACAGAGTCAGCCTATTGCCCCCAATAATTTGGGTCCTCATTTTACTGACCTCAGAAGGATGGAAGGCTGAGTCAACCTTGAGCCTGGTGGGATTTGAACTGCTGAATTGAAGGCAGTTGGTAATCAGCAGAAGTGGCCTGCAGTACAGCACTCTAACCACTGCACTACCAAGGCTCAGAGCTTGTGTATAGAGCATATCACTAGCCGATTTGCATCTCCCAGAGCCAGCCCAGAAGATCTCCTATTTCAACCCTTAATATCTGAATCATTCCTGCAAAGCTCCTAGTTGAACAATGTTTCTCAACTTTGGCTACTTTAAGATGGGTGAATCCAACTCCCAGAATTCCTCTGCCAGAATGGAATTTGCCCATCTCAAAATATGATACCATAGATGATAGCACTAATTTGTTCTCTATTGTTTCATAAGGCAGGACTAAACCAAGAGATGAAAAATGAAGAAGTGAAGATTTCAGAGTTCTGTTCAGGGGAAATAATAGACCAAGAGTGAGTATTCCTGTGGAGATAGAAGAAATTTCTTAACTAGAATAACTGAGGCATAAACTAATTCACTTCAGACCAATAAGATAGCTGCAGAATGAGGTGGAATTGGTCTGGATAATATTCCATATTCCCTTAAAATGCAAACTTCCCTCTAATTTTATTGTATTGTTCCTTTTGTCTGAAAGAGAAGTTTTGAAATTGCTTGCCTCCAAATTTTTTGGAAAAGGGGCAAAAACTGGAGGATTTTTTCCTCCAAAGATAGTGTTTGCAACTTTTAAGAAAATATTCTGCCAGGATATGCCATCACTGTAATCAAGACATTTCCAATCTCCTATTAAGTAAAAAAAAACAAACATATAAATCCTGGTCCTATATTTTGTCCAGGATAGCTAGATAAATAAAAAGATAGATAATCAATACAACAACCAAAAAACTTCTTTTTAAAATATTAAGAAAGCTTCTTTTACAAATATGAAGACAAACTCTTAGAAACTTCAAAGAGCATCTGTATGAAATTGTACCTGTTGTGAAGACCAAATAATCTACAGACTAAAAGGATCACTCCATTGTTCCAGAAATCAATTCAAAGAGAAGCTGAGCTATATACCATATAATCTCAAAATGCTCTGGACTTCTATCACTCCTTGTTCCTCAAACTATGTGCAGAAATATAGGTCTCCATACAAAAAAATGTTTATAATAAAGACTACATTCTGTAGCAATTTCCTAGATTCCTGGGGTTAGAAATCTAGATTGCCAATGGATAAGTGAGCCTTAAAATCACTTCCCTGCTGACAAAAATTCATTTCTTATAACCATCTCCATTTACCAGAATGTTGAATCTTTCCCATGGGGAAGGCACAAATGAAAATGTTATTTCGATGCTCATGAACTCATACCTTCCTGTCTACTTTTTTCACTGCTGGCAATTCCATTCTTCTTCCAAATTCGACTAAGACCGGTGGCCTGAGGGAAATAATGATCTTCTAATAATCTTCAGAAGACTTTTAATTCTGAATCCTCTTTTTAAATTTTATTTTCATTCCTCCAGCCCTCCATTTTTTATTTAGAGCTGGTTTGCATTTTATGAAAATGGTAACTGTTATGCTATCCATGGGACTTTAACATGGGACTTTAACTTTAACTTGAGTTTGGAGACTGTGTTGATAGTAATAATTACATCAGGTAGAAACTGTTTTTAATGGCTAGTATTACAAATGTGGTAATAGTGGATGAGGAGGTGAAGTGGAAATTAATAATATCAAGGTCCTATTCATTTCTGACCTATAAAGCTCATCAATAGCAATATCATTTAGACTTATATACCATTCCATAGTGTTTTACAGCATTCTCTAAGCAGTTTACAGAATCAGCATATTGCCCCCAACAATCTGGATCTTCATTTTACTGACCTCCGAAGAATGGAAGGCTGAGTCAACCATGAGCCAGTCACAATTGAACTCCGGGCAGTGAACAGTGAGTTAGCTGCAATACTGCATTCTAACCACTGCGCCACCATGGCTGTTACTTTTCTAATAGTTTAGAAAACATTCAAAGAAGCAACGTATTAAAGATAAATTATTATGGTTGAAGAATTTGAGAACTGGACTTCCAGGTGAGAAATGGTAGCTCAGCTAAAAGCAAAGCTGACAACCACAGCAGAATAAAGCCCCATGACGTAGACCAGAATTTTGTAACTGCTCCCTGGACAAGGAGAAGAGCTGAGATTGCCCAGAAGTGCTCCTGACAGCTTCTTCCACTTTTGAAGCATTTTGTGAGATGGGACAACATACAAATGAAAAGAAATAAAATTCTATGGCATCATTTGAAGGGATTAAAGATCAAGATTGTTAATGTAAATAGAAGGAATGTAAAATTGTTTTATTTTATCAAGGTTAAAATAGAAATGTTATCTCTAGCAACTTTTGTAAATAGTATTGAAATGGCAAGTTTTTAAGGAGTTGTTTATAGATAGGTGGAAATGGGGGAGAGAAGATATCATTTCTTGTATTTTAAGAGAAGGTGATAAATTACTACAATTTTGTGATGAAGCGGTAAGTCATTTCTTTATTTCTTTTCTTTTTCTTTACTATTTTCTTATGTTTTTTTCTATTTCTTTTCTATTCTTTCTTTCTGTACTTTCTATTTTAATTTGCATTAGTTGTTATCAATATAGTAGTAATTATTAATAAAACTACTATTTAAATGATAATAATTTGAGAACCAAGACATCCAAGCACTAAAATCTAGCAATACATACCTATCTTCCCAAAATTCACACTGATGCTGTGTGCATTTTAGAAATAACAGTGCCAATTAAAATAGTTTAACAAGGTTACCTAACGTAGTTTGGGTAAAATAATATATATAAGCTATGAATGTTGGTTTAAGTGTGTGTCACTTTAAAACTGCAAAGCATGTAATTTTGGGTGTGGTGTGAAACCACCATAAGAGGGAGCAAGACAACCTGATTGATTGCTGACGATTCCCTGACGATTTGCTGGCAATTACTGACAATTACTGGATTGGATTACATTGATGGTTTGTTAGCTGCGTTTTTCCCCTACTGAAGAGTTGCTGACAGAAGAGAGGAGTTTATGAGTTCTGCATATCTCTACTGCAAGGAGATATATCACCGGACTGATATCTGTAAGTTTACTGACCTCTCTTTTTCGACACTGGAATTTGCAAATGAATAATCCCTGGACGGACTGAACTAAGCGAATGATATATGGACTGTTTTGACTATGTTTTAACTCTTGCTGGAATAAAACTATTTTAATTGGCACTGTGTATGTTTTACTGAGTGTAAGCTACAAAAAACGTTTATCTCACATATTTTGCCTGCCTGCCTGACTGCCCTGCAGATCTTGCTAGGGAGTATCCCTAACAAGTCAATATCGGTGGCCATCTTTTTGCTTCACAGCTCCCAGAATCATGTTATGCTGTATCAAGGAGAAAACAACAGTCTCAGATATGACTGATCGATGGCCAATTGTTGATTCCCAATCGATGTGGAGAAGAAAAAAATGGCAACACACACTATGGATTACAACACACACTGTAGGTTACAAGACACGTGTTGGCTATTTTTATTCCCTAAACCTCCAAATGAATGGAGCAGCATAGTGGTAGGTGACGAATATCAGAGGAAATATTAATTTCCCATAAGAAAGCAAATATTTATTTAAAAAATAAACAGAATAACAGAGTCAGAAGGGACCTTGTAGGTCATCTAGTCTGCTCAAGCAAGAGACCCTATACTATTTCTGACAAGTAGCTGTCCAGCCACTTCTTGAAACCCTCCACAACTTCTGAGGGCAAGCTCAGTTTTCACAGTCATACCTTTGTAGCATCCCCATGATCATGTGATTAAAATTCAGATGCTAAGCAACTGGCTGATATTTATGACTGTTGCTATGTCCCAAGGTCATGTGATCAAATTTTGTGACCTTCTGACAAGCAAAATCAATGGGGAAGCTGTCAATATATAAGAAATTATGAGCTAGGATAGCCATAACAACAAGTCAGCCAATGGGAACTGTTTGGTGACTAAGAAACAACACCTGTTGTGAGATACGTCAGACAGCTTGGAGACTGGGTGTGGCTTATGGTAACTGGTATGTGTAAATATAGAGCTGTGAATTCTGAGTTCTGATGGTTCTGATTGCTTCTGCTTCTTGTACTTGCTATCACGTTGCAAGAGCTGCGTAGGTATTGTATACATGCATCATACTTCATATTATTGTATATAAAGAAGTTTATTCTATAAATGAATCCTGCTGAATTATTTACTTGTCTCCTGGTTGCATTGCTGCAGGAATTTGTCTTGGTGTAAATACTCTCAGTAATATCTGGTTCTAGGTATTTAGCTGGTTCTTAGAGAACCATAGAGAAGTGACTTGTAGGGGGAAATGAATGGAGGGATGTGCAGAGAAGGAAACGAGTGGGCTGGAAGAGACAAGACGAGGAATCATTTGGACCTGCTTGGAACGCTGATCAATTTTAGTTAGAACTCAGCAAAGAAGAAATTGATGTACTTTCCTGTCTGGCAGGAAAACAATACAGGTCTTATCAGCTTGGGACCCCAGTCCCTATTTGTTCTAAACATTTACTTCTACTGCCTTTTTCTCTCCCTGGCAAATGAAATGATTTTTTTTAAAAAAAAACCAATTTATGGAGCTATTTAAGCAGCAGGCACATGTGAGATATGAAATCCAGGGCAGAAAATCCCCTTCAGATCCTTCAAGAACTCTCCAGGCCCATTTCTCTTTTTGTGAGAAGAATTTTTATTGGTTGGAAAGCAACAGAAAATCATTCTTTTGTCCTCCGGTGGATTTCTTTGGGCTGAGCCATCCTTGGGAGCTGGGATGACTCCAAAATATAATTTAAAAGGGAGAATCCCAGTGACACCGAAAACCTAATCTCCCTACATCCTAATGATGCTGTGCAGGTGCAGGTATACGGCAACAGCCCTAATGGCAATTTTTATAGGATATACACATTGATTTGCATGTCATGGCTGCCTTTTAATTATACACATTTGCATACATCGTGGAAAAGTATAGCTGGGACTCCATTATCCAGTTACAACAACAAGAAGTTACAAGAACCAATGCCAAGAGAGAAAAGAAAATATGGAGGGGTAAATTCCAACCCCTTTTTGAAGATTTATCAAGAATCCACTGTCTTAACCAGGACCAATTAGGAAATACTAGAAATAAAACAAGTGCTCTTTAAAGGCAAGAAGTGACTGGGAAACAATAATTGAGATATAAATGTCATAAAGACCAAGAACTAAGATTATCTCTGTTGTGTTTCTTTGACAGTATTCATAAAGCTCCAATTCACAAAGGGATTTTCCTTTTTTGCTACTTCTCAATTGGAAATAGAAGTTAAATCTCATTTTATGAAACCTTGATGCAACTGGCATGGCATGCAACAAACAAAATTTCTGCTGCGATTTGTATGATTCGTGTAATGATGTTATCACACACATAGTGGACATTGAAGTAAGTGATGTAGCCTGCATTCTTTGCGTGCTGAGATCATCAGAAACATTATGTCAATCCTCTATAACAGGAGCGTCAAACTCAAGGGCCATGGGGCGGATTTGGCTGACAGGGTGCTTAAATCTGGCCTGGAAATATCAAAGGACCAGCCCACGGTGCCTCTGCAGGCCAAAATGGGCCCATTTTTGGCTGGCCAAGTGCTGCTGGAGGCTAGAGAAACTGAAAATGGGCCAAGCAGGGCCTCCACACCACCTGTTTTCAGTGGGCAGAGTCTGCAGGAGGCCAGGGAGGCTGAAAACGGGGCAGAGGGGGCTATGCGCAGCCACCCCCACCCCCTGTTTTGGCCATCAGGGTGCTGCATGAGGCATCTGTCCGGTCTCCCACCCCCCCACACTCCCTGTCCCTCCTCGACGACCCATGGAGGAGAACTACAATGCTGATCTGGACCTTGAAGAAATCCAGTTTGACACCCCTTCTCTATAACCGTGATGGCGAACCAATGGAACGTGTGCCACAGGTGGCACGCAGAGCCATTTATGCCGACATGCAAGCTACAGGCAAACTTACCTCACTGTGCATGTGCACACCTCACAGCTGATTTTTGGCTGGTTTGAAGTCTTTTTCGGCCTCCCAAAGGCTTTAGGAAGGCTTTTGCAGGCTTCTACAAGCTTTGTAGCCTGAAATCTAGCCCTGTTTTGTCATTCCATTTTTTAAAAAAAAAAACAGGAAGTGATGAAACAGGGCTAGATTTCGGCCAGCAAAGCTTGTAGAAGCCTGCAGAAGCCTTCCTCAAGCCTTCAGGAGGCTGAAAAAGGCCTCAAACTGGCCAAAAATCAGCTGTGAGGTATAGTGCAGGTAAGAGGGCGGCAGGGGTTGAGTGGGTGGGATTGCATGTGCATGCCTAGGTGACATGGGGGGGTGCGCATTGCCTTCTGGGTGGCACATGAGTGTGAGCATGCAAGCGTGCATACAATTTTTAGCTCAGGAGCCCAAAAAAGTTAGCCACCACTGTTCTCTCTCTCTATATATATATATGAAAGAAGATATACTTTAAACTCATGCACATTTTTCTGTTGTTTTGGGGGAGCTGGGTGGGAAGGGAAGTCTCCAGTGGTGGGATTCATTTTTTTTTACTACCGGTTCTGTGGGTGGGGCTTGGTGGGTGGAGCTTGGCTAGGTGGGCATAGCTTGGTGGGCATGGCCAGGGAAGGATACTGTAAAATTTCCACTTCCTCCCCACCCCTGGGGGAAGATTACTGCAAAATGCTATTCCCTCCCCACTCCACTAACCTGCTTTCCAGCTCCGTTCTCCTGTGCAGGGCAACAAAGGAAAACGCAGCTGATCAGCTGGGACTCAATGGGAGGCAGAGAATAGATGGGGGCAGGGGCAGTCAGAGGTGGTATATGCCAGTTCTCCAAACTACTCAAAATTTCCAGTACCAGTTCTCCAGAACTGGTCAGAACCTGTTGAATATCACCTCTGGAAGTCTCCCAATAGACAATAGTAACAAGAAAAACTCAACTCCTATTAAAAAAACACTTTAGACAGAAAAGAAGCTCTGTTTTGTTGTTGTAATCTTTATTCATTAAACATGAAACTCATGTCAACTGGACATTTAAAAATGTATTACAGATATCACTGGATGATGATGGTGGTAGTGGCGGTGGTGATGTATGGTTCCTACTTTCAAATGGAACCACATCTTCATCTGAAACGGTTGACAAAATTCTTTTTGGGAGAGAATTTTTAGTCAAACAACCTGAGTGGAAAAGTCCAAAAGTCAATTCTGTACTCTAAGACTTTTATCAATGATGACTGAGTGATTTCATCATTATCACACATATCAAGCAAACCAGAGAAGAGAAAGGGTTTTTTTTTTTTT
>NW_020769348.1:1428746-1458124 GCF_900518735.1 Pseudonaja textilis
GGGGGGAAATGGCTGGGGAAAAATAATATACCCTTTGATGCTGCTTCACAAGGGTTGATGGGCAAAGAATATATTTATTCCAGCCCAATGGAAAATAATAATAATAAAAAGGGGACCAACATTGTAATAAAGCAAATTTGATGGACTGAATCTGGAGTGACAGCTAATCTCAGGCTGTCTACTGCTTGAATAAACCTTGTAATCTTTCTAAGAGAGAGCTGACAAAAAGAAAGAAAGAAAATCAAGTTTGATTACGTTCAGAACTATATTTGAGTATCTTTCTTTTTCTTTTCTGCCAATGACTTTAAACAAAGATTGACTGAAAAGCTGCCAAGAGGTTGTCTGTGAGAAGTACCCTTGCTGAGAAAGTCAATTTGATGCTGCCAGGATTCCCTCTCACACTTTTATTGTACGTTAGAAATCATGAAACATGTTATTTTGATACAATGATATTTATATGATATAATTACAGATTCTTGACATTCCCTGAATATTCCATTAGAATATTGGAAATGGAAAAAGTAAATATTCTATCGATATAAGCTATGACTTAGGATAATATTGTTACGAGCATTAAAACTATTTGGCTTTTTCATTCAAAGTTAAGTATGATATTGAAAAGGAAAATAATAAAACAAGAACACGCTGCCACTTGCATCAAGGCATTTATTAGATAATAAAGGTTTTAGTCTTAAGCTATTTTTTTTAAAAAAATATTCAAATCTCCATTCTATTGTTACTTGATGTATACATTATGTATGCACATGTGTGTATGTGTATTTGTCTATCTCTCTGTCTATCTATCATCCATCCATCTATCTATCTCTAATTATCTATCATCTATCTACATTAATAAAAAGGAAAAAAATAGATGAACAGAGCAAATTTAGCAAAAATCAAAATTCCAAAATGTAAAAAAAAAGGAAGATTAAAAAAATCATATTAAAAAAAAACATTACATGTCTGACATCTTCCTTCTTATATGATGGCTAATTTGCAATTTTGAATATATTTAGAACCCCTTAGAAAACAAAATATAGGTGACTATATTTGCTGTGATGCATTTTATGCGTGGGAATCATTCTTGCTCAAATTTTGTTGCATTTTCATTGTGAGTTTTAAGTTTTGCCATGGCTGTGTATTCTTCAGATTTAACTTCCCAGTCAGATATTGTTGGAACTGTTCTTTCTTTCCACTGTTAGGCAACATTTATTCTTGCTGCTATAAGTATTCATTAAATTATGATTCTTCTTATGGATTGGTGCTAAAAGTTTGGCATTTTCTAATAAGTCTTTCATTTCAGGTTAATATCACTGCTTTGGGAGATGCACAACTCATAACTATTCTTCTGATCAAGGGCTGCCCTTATCCTTTGAATAGTCAGTTGGGATTCATTTTCCAAAAACTTGGCTGGTCTAGAATAAAAAATCAGGCAGAACAGGAGAAAATTTTTTTACTTCTGTCAAAGTGGAACTGGGCTGTTTTAGCACTGAAGGTGTATTCTGGTTTGCAAGGAAATGCAGTCGACATAGAGAAATCAAGAAAGTGGGGATGTTATACTCTTTCACTATATACAACAGGTATATTCACTCAGAAAGGTCAGCACTTTGACGGTTTGAATCCCTAGCTCCGCATAACGGAGTGAGCTCCCGTTACTTGCCCCAGCTTCTGCCCATCTAGCAGTTAGAAAGCATGTAAAAATGCAAGTAGAAAAATAGGGACCACTTTAGTGGGAAGGTAACACCATTTGCTGTCATACACTAGGACAACTGCAGTCACACCAGGCCCTTAAAAGCCATATTTCACAACTTCATTTATAGAGATATCAAATTTATTAAATAGAAGATAGTATGAGCACTCACCAAGCATTTAATACTCTTCCTCTTCTATTAAAACTGAATACTTTTATTAATAACTTCTGAAGGGGCCTTGAGGGGACACATTCAGAGCCTGAAGTTTCAGACTGTGGACTTCTTATCTCCAATCAGGTTTTAACCAACGCTAATGTTTAATTATCTTGAGATCCTTGGTTCTAATAGTGCATTCAGTGAATCAAAATGCCACCTTCTCTGAAAGTGTGAGAGTTTACTGAAAGATATATTACTAAGAAAGGATTCTCCTTAGCCTTGACCATTCTTTTTTCAGCTCTTGGTTTTAAGCAGATCAATAGAATAGAAAAGCAGAATTGGAAGGGACCTTGGAGGTCTTCTAGTCCAGCCCCCTGCTTAGGCAGGAAACCATATACCCACTTCAGACAAATGGTTATCCAATCTCTTCTTCAGTGCTGGAGCATTTATAACTTCTGGAGGCAAGTTGTTCCACAGAATAATTGTTCTAACTGTCAGGAAATTTCTCCTTAGTTCTAAGTTGCTATTCTCCATGATTAGTTTCCACCCATTGCTTCTTGTCCTGTCCTCAGGTGCTTAGCTTCCCATGGAAGGCTTCAAAAAATGTTACAGTGCCAAATAGCATTGTGTGAAAGAGGCATCCTCAGAGCCACCTGGAGTCTGCAAAATGTTTTTTGTGGGAAATGGTGGTTGATAGCAGTCAGAAACAAGTTGGTCTCCTCCCATTGTTTAACATTTAGGTCAACCAATGCCAGATAGGAATAAAAAGTTATAAGCTAAGAAATCTAATTATGTCTTCCACTCTAAGATACTTCTTGAACTCAGTCGGGGGTCTCCAAATTTGGCAACTTTAAGACAGACTCCTAAACTAAGTCATTCCTACAGTTACGCACAGCGCATAGCTATTGTTAGGAAGCTGAGACTGGTCAGCTTGAAAACCACCCAATGTTTTTATGACTATAGAATTGGTGGTAGGTTTCCTTGAGTGTCCAAAAATATAAAGTACCTTGGGCATTATAAATCTGATAGGGAAGGCTGTGGTTATTTAATATACAACTCGTACGATCTGAAGAGAAACCTGAGCATATTTAAATTAATATTGTGGGCTGTTACAACGATGTCTTTGCTTTGCAAGGACATTGTTTTCCATTTGACACAACAAATGGTACATTAAAGGACAAGCACTTTTGTGTTGTCTCATCCTATCAACCTGCTTTTTAACAAGAAAAGGTAAGTTTACTACCCTGGCTTGGTCATTCCTTCTTGCTTTATTGCAATGGCTCTCCCCTATTCCCTTCCTCTCTTTGTTTTGATATGGCAGGGACACCCCACTGCTGACAAACATTAAAATTAATTGACCCAGAGATAGATTTTATTGTACAAAATGTATTTATGGGCTAATGGAGGGTCATTATTTCTGCAGTTCAGGGGCACTGAAGTTTCAATGGCTCTCTTGGAATACAAAATGGAGGATGCATGTTTCACATAAGTGAAGTTTACCCTCATTACCTCCAGTGTCATCTTGATTAACCCATCTCCTACTTGTATGTTTTGGTAAGCTGCATTCAGCTTTACCAATCCGAATAATATAAAAATATAAGATATTTTTTTCCCCCGGGAAATCTCATTGACCACTCTTGCATGTGGTCAACTTCCTTGCAGTCAGTAAAATTACGGGGATAGCAGAGTATAAAGAACCCCAGTTTTTTCTCAAGGTGGAATTCTGCAAAAGTATTTATTTGATCTGTAAAACTCATTCCAAAGGGAAACATTCCTGAAAGGATCATTTTATGAGGGTTCAACTTATTATGTATTTATTGCTCTTTTGATTCCCAACTTTTCTCCAGGAGCTCAAGGTGGCTTAGATGGAGATTTTGCTTAATTTGATCCCACAACTGGAATCTTATGAAGTAAGATTAGTTGAAAGAGACTGACGGGGCCCATCATCACCTAGGGAGTTTCCACACCTACCTAGGGATGGATTTGAACCGGGGTTTCTCAAACTTAATCCAAAAACATAAACATTTAAACAACACAAGCTCTGGTTTGTACGCTGTATTACCCTTTCCATTGTCAGTTTCAATCAGTATGCACAATGTCAAACTAAAAAGATAGAATAAAAGTAGCTTCATAGATTCCTCTATCCCCAGTCTTCTTTCCATCTTCTTTAAGAAATTAAATTCCACCTTGTTTTAAAATAGCATCCATCATATAGAAGAGGCTCAGCTGATATTATTCTATTATAAGAATATAATTTCTTATATAGAAGACAGAAAAGAACAGACATTTAGTTTATCTGTACCAGTTTATATATTCGCTATCTTGCCAAGGAGGGAGAGAAATAGCTTTTATCAACCAGTAAGGCTTTTCTCAAGAGAGACATTTGGGAAGGACCTTAGCCAAATATTTGTGACAATGAAAGTATGTCTTTCCAGGTCTGATCTCCTAACCTTCTAATCAAAGGGTAACTTATGCAAAGGATGTCTATGGAGATTCTAGTCATCCGTTTGTCATGGTTGTCCCAAAGTTGTTTTTTTAAGAGGCAACTGGACTTTCTAGTTTTTCTTTAAAGATGTTTTGCTTCTCATTCAAGAAACAAAGAAGCCCTTTCCAGAGCTGAAGAAGCTTCTTGGATGAGAACATCTTCAAACAAAAACCAGAAAGTCCAGTTGCCTCTTTAAAAAAAGCACCTTTGGGATATGCACAGGATATTTACAGTATATATCAAATTTATAATGTCACCCATCTCACAACATGTGATTCTGCATTATATAACAAAGTGGTAAATAGATTTGTGAGCAGCTATATTCTAAACATTAAAAAATTGTATTTATACACTCATATACTCACAATATCAACCGATTCTGAGGTACATGTCTGACACTAAAAGCTTATTTCTGAAAGCTGTACAGAAAAGAGGATAATTGTTTTGAAAAGAGGGCATTATTTTGAAATTTTTAATGTTGCATATTCTGAATCTGAAACATTGAAGGAACTGGAAACAGAATCATGAAAATTCGTATTAAAACAGTGTCTGAAAATGAAAAATTCATTCATTAGAAATTACAAAGGTATCAATAAAGTGAAATATTAGTAGCTCAGGGTTGCCCTGTGTGGTTCTTGGTACTCTGAGCTTGGTTGTTTTCTTGCAGGCATTTCATTACCCAACAAGGTAACTTCATCAGTGCTAGAAGAGAGTAGAATTTCCTCCCTAATTTTTTTTTTTTTTAATAGTACTGCTTTATAAAATCCTAGTAAGACCACACATGGAATATTGCAACCAATTTTGGTCAGCATACTACAAAAAAAAGATGTTGAGACCTTGGAAAAAGTTCAGAGAAGAGAAACTAAGATGATCAAAAGCCTGGAGACTAATCCATGTGAAGAATGGCTACAGGATTTGGGTTTGGTTAGTCTAAAGAATAAAAGAATTAGGGGTGACATGATAGCAGTATTTCAGTATTTGAGGGGCTGACGCAAAGAAGAGAGGATCAAATTATTCTCCAAAGCACCAGAAGGCAAGACAAGAAACAATGGATGGAAACTAATCAAAGGGAGAAGCAACCTGGAATTAAGGAGAAACTTCCTAACCGTGAAGACAATTAACCAGTGGAATAGTTTGCCTTCAAAAGTTGTGGACTGGGGTTTTTTTAAGAAGAGACTGGACAGCTACTTATCTGAAATAGTATAAACTCTCCTGCTTCAACAGGGGGCTGGATAGAAGACTTCCAAAGTTCCTTCCAGCTGTATTCTATGCTATTTACCAGTGACTTGCCCTCTCAGTGTTGGTGGATGAGTTCTTGGTAATTCCTTCATTAGGCTGTTGGGCAATTCCTGCTGTGACTAAGGGCTAACCCTACCTTTGTTCAGACCTTGCTGCAGGGAGTAACCAAATATGCATTTCTCAAAGCTGGCCTAAGCTTAGTATCTGTTTGGGGGCAGCGAGCTGGCTCTGAGTTTCTGTCTCCCTTAAGATTTTTATTTCTCTTTTAGGGGAAATATTTTATCCTGCCCTTTTTAATATTTCTCAACATTTTTTATTCTTCTGGGGTAGGTGCTAACTTTCTACAAAAGGCTTGTAAGAAAACAACTAAGCTCAGGGAGCACCAAGGACCTCACCATACAAAATGATACTGTATATTAGGAAAAAAATTTGAAGAACAAGCACCACCATCACCAATGATTAAAAAGATCAAGGGCAATAAACCACGGATACAAGCCTGATTTTTTTTCTTCTCGGTGTCACACTTTGAGATATCCAAAGCCATTCGATTGGGCTTCGTGGTGCTAATTTCCAAAAAGTAAAAACAACAAGCTGATTAGGCTTAAATGTAGTATCTGTGTAACACTTTGCTTCAGCAACAGTTTAGCACAAGGGGAAATGAACTACAGAACGTTCTCCTTTTGCAGAGATACCCAGTAAAGCTAATTAGGGTGTGAAAACTGGAGCTCTGTCATTAGCCAAGCTAAGTAAATTAAGATTTGTTAACTATGATTTATAGTGCCAAGTGCTAGCTAACAAGAGTTGGCCTTTGCAACGAGCACACAGGCACATGTTAAAAAGCCAAGACAGTGTATTAACTGCAACAGATCCAAACATCAAATCACCAGGGTGCCTTTGTGTAAATGTGCTCATTTTAAAAACGGAAAACCATTTTTCACGTTAACAAAATGCAGTTAAATATTCAACTTCCTGAACTGATTACTAAAAGATGAGCAAACCGTCTCTACCTGTCGGCAACACCAATATATCTTTTCACTGTTATCTCTGACAACCTGCTGCTATGGTAAATCAGTCTTGGCAACCAGATCCTATACCACCAAATTCTGTTGATTAGCATCAACTTCATCTGCATTTTCTAGAGTAAATTCAGTTGCTGTGCAGTTTGTACACACTACACGTTGTGAAACTTTCTATATTTTATGAAAACACACACATTTCTTTACAAAGCTTATTTTAGGGGAAAATGCACATGAATTCAGTGCTAATTTGGTTAGGCTGATGTTTTTAAAAAAAGGCAAACCAGAATGACTTTATAAATGAATCCATGTAAAACTTAAAAAAACTTTCTGTATTTTATAAAAATACACACATTTCTTTACAAAGCTTATTTTAGGGAAAATGTATATGAATTCAGTGCTAATTTGGGTGGGCTGTGATGTAAAAAAAAAAGAAAACCAAAGACTTTATAAATGGATGCATGTGAAACTTAAAAAGATTGAAAATATACAAATTAAATGACCCCACAGAGGCAACACTAGCACTTGTCATTGTTAAACAAATTACCACAGGTTGTTAAGCTAGAATTTCATTTGGCCAACATTTTTGACCTCCAACCAGCTTTCTCACTGACTTTTCTGAAAAGCTGGTACTAACATTTCAAGCAAGCAAGCAAGCAAAAAGAACCCCAGAGTGATGGAAAGGTCAACATAGAAAAGCAAATCAGTATCAGAAGTAGCATTCTTTACTACCTCTAATAGCGAGCAAGTTTCAGAACACTATGGAGAGGAATTCAAAAGAAATTTTCAAGCTCTCAAGAGAATAAGATGGAAAAGCAGATGCCTCTTTGGAGAGCCAGTTTTTTCTAATGGCTAAGGCACAAGCTAGAAAGGTAGAGACCCTGAGTTCAAATCCTGCATTAGCCATAACAGAATACCAGAGATGGAAGAGACGATGGGATTAAAAAAATTTTATTACCGGTTCTGTGGGTGTGGCTTGGTGGGCGTGGCAAGGGAAGGTTACTGCAAAATCCCATTCCCTCCCCACCCCACTAACCTGCTTTCCAGTTCCATTCTCCTGTGCAGGGCAACCAAAGAAGACCCAGCTGATCAGCTGGGACTCGGGAGGCAGAGAATAGATGGGGGCGGGGCCAGTCAGAGGTGGCATTTGCCCGTTCTTTGAACTATTCAAAATATTCTCTACCAGTTCTCCAGAACTGGTCAGAACCTGCTGAATATCACCTCTGCTTTGGAGGTCTTCTAGTCCAACCCTACGCTCAAGTAGGAAACCCTATACCTGTGATGATGAACCTATGGCATGCAAACTTACCTCACTGGGCATGTGCGTGCCTCACAGCTGATTTTTGGCTGATTTGAAGCCTTTTTCGGCCTCCCAAAGGCTTGAGGAAGGCTTCTGCAGGCTTTGCAGGCCAAAAACTAGCCCCCGTTTTGTCACTTCCTGTTTTTCTGAAAATACCAGAAGTGACAAAACGGGGCTAGTTTTTGGCCTGCAAAGTCTGCAAAGCCTGCAGAAGCCTTCCTCAAGCCGTTGGGAGGCCAAAAAAGGCGTCAAACTGGCCAAAAATCAGCTGTGAGGTGCAGTGCAGGTAAGGGGGCAGTGGGGATGGGTGGGTGGGTGAGTGCGCATTGCCTTCTGGGTGCTGGCATGTGAGTGTGAGCATGCAAGCACCTGCACAGATTTTGGCACAGGAGCCCAAAAGGGTTAGCCACCATTGCCCTATACTATTTCAGACAAATTGTTGTCCAATCTCTTAAAAACCTCCAACCCACAATTTCTGGAGGCAAGTCGTTCCATTGATTGATTGTGGAAATTCTAACTGTCAGGAAATATCTTCTTAGTTCTAGGAAGAGGAAGGTGTGTGGCAGAGGTGGTATTCAGCAGGTTCGGACCAGTTATGGAGAATTGGGAGCGGAAATTTTGAGTAGTTCAAAGAACCAGCAAATACCACCTTTGACTGGCCCCATCTATTCTCTGCCTCCCGAGTCCCAGCTGATTGGCTGGGTCTTCTTTTGTTGCCTTGCAAAGGAGAATGGAGCTGGAAAGCAGGTTAGTGGGGTGAAGAGGGAATAGGGATTTTGCAGTAACCTTCCCTTAGGAGTGGGGTGGGAGTGGAGATTTTGCAGTATCCTTCCCCTGTCATACCCACCAAGCCACACCCATCAAGCCACGCCCACAGAATGGTAGTAAATTTTTTTGAATCTCACCGCTGGCACCCACCTCTGCACATGTGTGTGCATCCCCACACATGCACCCCCTGCATGTGCCCTGCCCTCCATGCATGTTTTGACAGAGACCCAAAGATTACCTGGCCAGTGGGAGGCATGTGCGCGAATTCACAGTGGAGCTGAGGCGACGGCTCACGTGCCCAGAGAGGGCTCTGCATGCCACCTCTGGCACACGTGCCATAGGTTCGCCATCACGGCCCTGCACCATTTCTGACAAATGGCAGTCCAGTCTGTTCTTGAAAGCTTCCAGTGATGAAGCTCCCACAACTCCTGAAGGCAACTTCTGTTCCATGGCTTGATTGCTCTCAGTGTCGGAAAATTTCTCCTTATTTCCAGGTTGTATCTCAAAAAATAACTCAGAATTGAAAGATCCAGTGGGGAAGGTTTGTTTGTTTAATGGGTTTGGGTCAGGGGTGGGATTCTACCAGTTCGCACCTATTCGCTAGAACTGGTTGTTAACATTCTAAGCAGTTCGGAGAACTGGTTGTTAGAAGAAATTACTGGCCTAATCCTGTAAAAAAGGCAGGAAGGAAACATTCTGGTGTTGCTTACAGAAACTGCCTCTCTGTTAACCCTTATTACATTCTTGGCAAGACTAGACTTCCTGTCTCAGGAACTTCTCTGGAGTTTTTTTCCATCCTTTGCTGGTACTTTGCTTGTGTGGAGTGACCATTCAAAGTTACAATGGCACTGAAAAAAGTGGCTTATGACCACTTTTGACACTTACGACTGTTGCAGCATCCCCATAGTCACGAGAAGCCAGGCGAGAAGATGCGTGCCTCGATGTGAGTGATATTGAGTTGGCCACATCCAGCCAAGACATGTCCACCCAGTCACATGGCCACCAAGCCACGCCCACCACCTAAGCCATGCCCACAGAACCGGTTGTTAAAAAATTTGAATCCCACCCCTGGTTTGGGTACGTGGTACATCTGTGTGTCACACAAAGGAAGTCTTCTGGAACTGCTATGTTAACAGGCAGAATGCTCCATGCACCGTTTGCGGCTTAAAAATTCAACCCAGCTTCCCCACCGTTGATCCTTTCTTCAGGTTGCTTCCTTTACACAGCTGTCTCTTGCGTGGGCTCTCCAGGGAAGGGCATTTTGAATGTCATCCATCCCCATCCATTGTGGCGTCCCTGTGGCATCCCATAAGAGAGCCGAAACAGCTGTCTGATGCGCTGCCTTTTAGGCCTGCCTTTCATGAGCGTGCCCAGAAACGACTTCCTGCAGGAGGTTCCAGCAACGTATGCTTTCCAGATTCTCCAGATTGGGTGCAAATTAAAGCTTTCCTCAGCTGGGAACTGGGGAGACATATTGTTTGGTAGCTGAAGAACAAATGTCAAAACAATTCACCATCCTTTTCTCCTCAAAGATTAATTAATCTCACCCACCCGCACAAAGCTCATCTGTCTAAATGCATAATGGGAAAACGTAATGCACCATATGCACTCCCCACCCCCCAAAAAAAATACGAAATCTAGGACTGAGACCAAGTGAGATTCCCTCACATTCCACTAGGGTGATTGCAAGCTGTAAATTTAGGGGTTTTTTAAAAAGAGGAGATGGATGTACATCGCTGTTGGGGAAAAAAGAATGTATTGCCCTCATTTTGGTTTCTCTTTTAGGTTGATACAGGAAATCCTCGATTTACAATCGCAATGGAGCTCAAAAATTCTGTTGTGAAGCAAGAGAGTTATTCCCTGTGTTTGGCTCCATTTTAATACCTTTCTTCCCACAATTTCATACTCTACATAAATGACCTCTGCGATCATATTAAGAGCAACTGCGTTCTCTTCACTGATGATGTAAAGCTGTTCAATACCACAGACAATACTGCTACCCTTCAAAAAGATCTTGACTATGTATCAAACAAATGACAACTTCAAATCTCAACAAATAAGTGCTCTGTCTTACATATTGGCAAAAAAAAATCAGAAAATAAAATACAAGCTGAATAGTCAAGACCTTGTTGATGATCCAAGCTCTGTAAAGGACCTTGGAATACTCATCTCTAATCATCCAAGTGCTAGAGCTCACTGTAACTACATAGCCAAAAAGGCATTAAGAGTTGTTAACCTAATCTTATGTAGCTTTTTCTCTGGTAATATTACACTACTAACTAGAGCATACAAAACATTTGCTAGACCAATACTCGAATACAGCTCATCAGTCTGGAACCCACATTACATATCTGATATTAGCACAGTTGAGAAAGTCCAGAAATATTTCACAAGAAGAGTTCTCCACTCCTCTACTCGTTGCAGAATACCTTATGCCACCAGACTTGAAATTCTAGACCTAGAAAATCTTGAATTATGCCATCTTCAGTCTGATCTAAGTATGGTATATAAAATCATACATTGCAATGACTTACCTGTCAATGAATACTTTAGCTTCAGCCACAACAACACAAGAGCGCACAATAGATACAAACTCAAGGTTAACCACACCAAACTTGATTGCAAGAAATATGACGTCAGCAACAGTAGTCAATGTCTGGAATACTCTACCTGACTCTGTGGTTTCTTCCCCAAACCCCAAAAACTTTAACCTTAGACTGTCTACTATTGACCTCACCCCTTTCCTAAGAGGTCTGTAAGGGGGCGTGCATAAGCGCACCAACATGCCTACCGTCCCTGTCCTATTGTTTCTTTTATTTTTCTTATATGTACCCATTTCATGTATTCATAACTATGTATATACTTATACCTATTATCTTTTGACAAATCAAAATAAATAAATAAATAAATGAATGAATAAAAATAAATAAATCACTGCAGTTGTTCCTTTTCTTTTGCTTCACTCAGATTCGGTCTGCT
The DNA here is from genome assembly GCF_900518735.1 of Pseudonaja textilis. The sequence goes on from NW_020769348.1 coordinate 1,440,381, forward strand.
AATTTTGGGCCTTCCATAAAAATAAAGCCTTTATTTGGAGAGAGATTTCCAAATTAGGTGACAGTTAATTTTCCAGCTATGAAATCTAGGATGAATCCATTCAGAAGATTATTCAGAGCAAGCCAGAGTACAGAGAGTCCTCGATTTAAGACAAGAATTCAGCTCAAAATTTATGTTGCTAAGCGTTGTTAATAAGGTGACCAACCATCCTCCTTTAGGGAGGACAGTCTTCCTTTTGTAAGTTCTGTCCTCTCTCGAAAGGTGTCCTCCTCCATGTCCTCCTATTTGATATTTGAAGACTAATCTGTAAATCTCCGTATTTGATCGATGCCGATCCGATCTGTCGTGTGTGATGTGACGCATTTGTATTTGACATGACAATTTGTCAAGGCTCAGTACAGTGTGGCGAGATGCGATTATGAGATGCATGTGCTTCACACAGGAGAATTGTTTTGAGAGAGTGCGCCACGCGCAAGTGGCTTTGCTTTTTTTTTCTTCAATTTATTTGTGTCCTCCTTTTCATTGTAAAAAAAGTTGGTCACCTTATTGTTAAGTGAGTTTTGCCCCGTTTTTCAACCTTTTTTGGCATAGTTCTTAAGTCACTGCAGTTATTAAGTTAGAGTCATGGCTGCTAAGTGAATCTGGATTCCCCATTGACTTTGCTTGCAAGAAGGTCGCAAAGGGGGATCACGTGACCCCCCAGGACACTTCAACCTTCATAAATACAGTATAAATCAGTGGCCGAGCATCTGAATTTTGGTCACATGACCCTAGGGATCCTGCAACAGTGGTAAGTGTGAAAAAATGGCCGTGTCACTTTTTTCAGTGCTGTGGTAACCTTGAATGGTCACTAAATGAATGGATATAAATCAAGGACTACCTGTACCATAGGATTACTTCTGAAGCCATAATATCAGAGAGAGAGAAATGCAAACTCTTTTATTTTATCAAAACAGGAGGTGTCAATTCTTCAAAGCCGACCAGTCTGGGAAATCAATGGCATGTTGGCCAGTACTAAAAGTCTGTAGAGATTCTCAGTCATTCGGGACATGGTTGGCCCAAAGGTGCTTTTTCAGGAGGCAACTGGGCTTTCTTGTTTTTTCTTTTGAAGACGTTTTACTTCCATCCAAGAAGCTTCTTCAGCTCTGACAGGATGGTTGAATGGTGTCAGAGTAGGAATGGAGTTCCAGAGAGGGGAAAATTTACAGACTACAGGAACCTCTAAGCACCACTCAGGTGACCATGAGGACACAGATAAACCTCTAAGTGCTTCAATGACACTTTAAAAGGTAAAAGTTATGTGCTAGTCATTTCCAGCTCTAGGGGGTGGTGCTCATCTCCGTTATGCTGTTACCTTCCCATCAAAGTGGTCCCTATTTTTCTACTTGCATTTTTTACATGCTTTCGAACTTAAAGGTTGGCAGAAGCAGGGACAAGTAACAGGAGCTCACTCCGTTACGTGGCACTAGGGTTTCGAACTGCCAAACTGCTGACCTTTCTGATCGACAAGCTCAGCATCTTAGCCCCTGAGCCACCGCATCCCTGTCTGCAAGGGATATAAATCCTTCAATTCCCCAGTATCTTGTCAGAGCTGAAGAAGCTTCTTGGATGAAAAGCTAAGTGTCTTCAAAAGCAAAAAACAAGAAAGTCCAGTTGCCTCCTGAAAAAAGTACCTTTGGGTTGGCCTATACTACTTTTATCACGAAAAAAGTTGTAACAAAACATTGCAAATCTGAATGCCCTTCTCCTGTCCTTCCCTTTATCTTCAGGAGAACTAAGGATGTTCTTGAGATGTTTCCTCAGGTTCCATTTCTTCCCCAGACTTCGCCCTCTTGTACCTGATTATTGTCATTTACTCCTGCCCCTCAAGGCCATTCCCTCTGTTCTCTATGGATGTGAGGAGGGAGGAAAGTAGGTCTATTAGCAATTTGGAAAGTCACATTGTTGAAAAATATTATTAAAGAGGTGAAAATATCTCCAAAGAATAGTAAATGGGATCTAGCCATCCCAGAACTCAGAAAGCACATAGATTCAGCCTACTGCCCCAAAATAATAAATTCTTGGCTAGGTTTCCAGGATTCATTCATTCTTTAGAACCCAGTCTAGCATAAAGGATTTCAATCCCTTCTTGATATCTCCAGGTCTTCATTGCAGAGCTTATTTCCTACATGTGCAATCAGTTTGGCCTTTGATCTAACAAACTTGAATAGTTTTTGTAATTCAAGCCAACAGTAAGTGCCAGTGGAACCAATTACACAGAAAAGGCCCCTATTCAAATGAAATTCAAGGAAAAAGCTAGATTTCCATATGTTGGGAATACTTTCCTTTGGATTCCTGAACCTCATGAGCAAGGAAGATTGGCCTAAAATTCCCTTCAAATTATGATTATCATTTTGATTTTCCATAGTTGCATGGACCACAGGATGATCCAAGCACCATCATTTTCTGTTCGAGTTCAAATATCAGTTGCTGTAATCGTTTCCTTTTGGCAGGAAGTGAAGACATCTCATTTGCAAGATCTTATTTTTATAATATACTTTGGTGGCCAGATGTGATGGAAACAAAATACAAATGTAAGCCCTATTTCGGAAATCCGGAAACTCGGTCAACAAACACATTTACTCACAGGTTTGGTGAAAAGTAGTTTATTGTAGATTGTTTCCTTCCAGTGGGTAAATCAACAGCAATCCTGAGCAAAGCCAGCACTGAGAGTGAATGCCCCCCAGCACCTTTTATGCCCCATCCCCTTCCCATTCCCAAACTAGCAGCCGCCTAACTTATAAACCCCACGCACCGCTGCCCCACAATCCTAATCGCATCTATATCCGACACCCAGAACACACCTAACCCCAAAGTGGTAACTCATAAGCCAAAGAAAAGGAAACCACAATAAGATGAGTTCCACACACCCCGTCGCTGGAACGTAATACAATCCTTACACCCTGCAATTAAAGATAGTTTGGCAGGAACTTGCAATGGATCCACAACGTTACGCTCTGTAACTGGAACAGCCAACAGTCCCGTGTTGTTTCAGAGAGGGGAAAAGCTAGTAGAGTAGGAGGCGCAGATTCGAAGACTTATTTCCTACTCCCTATTAGGTGGCTGGCAATGTGTCGGGCACGATCAGTGAAGCCCAACGACAAAAATCTTTTGGAAACCACAAATGTGAAGAAAATCTGATTAAGAATGCAATGTTTGGACCTACAATTTAGCATTCTAATTATGACTTCTAATGATAGGTAAAATGGTCCATCACTTCTAAGCATTGACTAACTCAAATGTTTAATTAATTACCCACCCCCTATTATTTTCCTGTTTTGTCAGTTGAGGACAAGTATTCTAGCAGGTACTTTGACCACTGCTTCAGAAGATGGTAGAGGACAGGAAGGCCTGGAGGCCTGGTCCATGGGGTCGCGACAGGTCAGACATGACTTCACAACGAACAACAGTGTAACTGTATATCTTTTGATCCATGTTTCTTAACCTTGGCCAACTTGAGAATGTGTGAACTTCAACTGCCAGCATCTCCCATTCAGCTAGTACCTACCAGTTTTCTTCTGTGCTATTTAATAAACTGGTTTTCTATATACCACTAAAAGTCTTCTGTTTGTCTGTTTGTAACCTTCAATTGAGCGAAATGGTGTATCTTAGGGCAACAGCGTTTAAGTCAATATGCCTCAAATGGGTTAACTTAATGAATGCATCCATAATCTGTGACTCATCACTCCTGTGGGATTGAAATATGACAAAATTGTGGCACTTCAGTGCTTCCACACTGCCACAGTCATATGATCATCATTTCCAATGCTCCATGCCAGCTCCCCACAAGGAAAGTCAGTGGGAAAATAGGCAGGAAGTTGGAAGTCACTCCTGTTCCCACTTATTTTTTTCAACCTCTAGTCAATTCTGTTTCTCTCTTTAGGTAGGGAATTAACCTTAAAACAATATCCCAAGGGGCCATAGTCTAGTCACAGCACCTACAATCTACTGGCTACTTGAGATAGCAATGACAATAGTACTTAGACTTATATACCGCCTCATAAACCTTTACAGCCCACTCTAAACAGTTTACAGAGTCAGTATATTTCCCCCAACAATTTGGGTCCTCATTTTACCCACCTCAGAAGGATGGAAGGCTGAGTCAACCTTGAGCCTGGTGAGATTTGAACTGCCAAATTGCAGGCAGCCAGCAGGCAGCAGAAGTAGCCTGCAGTACTGCACTCTAACCACTGAGCTACCGTGGCTCAGATATCACATAACTCCCAAGTTATCAGTCTTGCTGGATCATTCCAATAGAGTTGGCATATTTCAGATTACTTCATTGAAGCAATGTTACCTATTGGGACTCCAGAAATATGCCTTCTCTCTTATGGTGCCTGTGCTCTGGAATGCGGCTCCCCTGAGATCCAGGTTGTCCATACCCCGATGGTGTTTGGGGTGTGGGGGGCTTAAAGGACTCTTCTCCTGGGCTTTGAGCTAGGATGGAAAAAACCCCATGTTCTGAATATGAAATATGTTGTGTTCCCTAGATAGGCCATCTGTTTATTGCTATCCGTTGTATCCAGACTGCATATTTATTCTCTTTTTGTGCTATGAACCTTCCACAGTTGGCATATAAGTAAAAATAATATAAATAAATAAATGGCAGACAAAGTTACAAGCATCCACAAAACTAAGCCAGCAACAGGTACAAACGAAATATGCAACAAAAGAATATGCGATCTACTACCTAAACCTGCGAAGAAGAGGTCAGTTAGACAAGTCTTGGGTAATAAAGAAGTTTTCGAATAGGTGTTTTATGACAATATCCTTGACTCTTAGTCTGATTATCACAGTGTATGAGGCAACTTAACCTGGTTCATCTTTCTGGCTTTTACAACAGATTCAGCCACAAATTAATTGAACGGGCTGGCTTCACTACATACACTAAGCCACCAAAAAAAAAAAAAAAAAAAAACTGCCCACACATTTGAACATTAAGAATATTAAACTGGGTCAATTTAATAAATGACATAGAGTGGTGCTGTGGTCTAGAGCTGGAGTCCTCGCCTCACAATCAGGAGGCTGCGAGTTCGATTCTAGGTAGCGGCAGATATTTCTCTCTCTGGGCACAATGAGTAATTATCTGCTGTGAACTCTGCATTGGAGACAGGAAGGGTATCCGGCCAGTCAACACGCATCTCCATTCAGTTGCCCCGACTTCACCCCGAATGCAAGGAATTACGGGGGCCATTGAAAGACAAAAAATAATTAATTCATGACATTAATGCTGGTATTTGCAATTCATTGGGATCTACAGAGCCAAGACACAGGAGGTGTATATAAATAACAATCTCTCTCTCTCTCTCTCTCTCTCTCTCTCTCTCCCCCTTTCTCTCTCTGTGTGTGTGTATGTGTGTGCGTGCCCACCCACGCACTCCTATAAGCTCACACCAAGTGGCTTGTACTTTGCAAATGCCAGCTTGGGGAGTGAAGAAAAGACAGCCAGGCATTGTTAGCACATAGCATGCCTGTTCTTGACAGCTTGAGCTGTCTGTAGATTTCCTGACAGATGTCGTCCCTGACACCCCATCTTGCTTTTGGGGGAGTTATACCAGGCTTGGGATGCTAAAAATGTTTATTTTCCTCAGCAACTGAAGACAGAAGGATATCTGTGGATGGAAGAGGCACGGCTGTCAAGGTGCCAGATGATATATAGAAAGTCAATTTAACTTCAATTGTTGATATTCAGGGAAAAACCTAGCTGGAATTACATTAACCATCACTTTTGCGGAATAGGTTTCACTCTTTGGGTAAGTCCCTTCAGCACTGAGAGTGAAGGTGAAGGATGTAAATGTTTAGTTGATGATGATAAATAGATGAAAAACAAAGATAGAAAGATGAAAAAGGGATCAGGGTGGAATGAAATCTGCTGTTTTTTCTTCTTCTGTGTCAGTGTCTTGGCTCCTATACTACTTGGTCAGAAGACAGTTCATGGTACAGGTAGTCCTTGACTTACAGCAGTTCATTTAGTGACCATTCGTAGTTGCAACGGCACTGAAAAAAGTGACTTATGGCAGTTTTTCACACTGCAGTATTCCCATAGTCACATGATCAAAATTTGGACCCTTGGCAACTGACTCATACATATGACAGTTGTAGAATCCCATGTGATCCCCTTTTGTGACCTTTTGAAAAGCAAACTCAATGGGGAAGCCAGATTCACTTAACAACCATGTTACTAACTAAACAACTTCAGTGACTCACTTAACAACTGTGGCAAGGAAGGTTGTAAAATGGGGCAAAATTCACCTAGCAACTGCCTTGCTTAGCAATAGATATATTGGACTCACCTGTAGTCATAAGTCAAGGACTAACTGTAGTCAGGATCTACCAGGGCTAACAGCGTGGAAATTACAATGCTGTGAATTGAGATACTTCAGTTACAACATGAATTATTCTGCAGTCAGTAAAGGATGGCTTGGTTTCCCATACAAGCTGCCCATTTGTTTACTCCCACCAGGGAGAATTATAATAATAAGCCATCATCTAAGCAACCATAATCAAGCAACCATAAGCCGCCATCATCAGACAAATGAATAATCTCTGGTTGAGGACACACTCATTGATTCTTGGATGCCATCAACCTCTGGATGCTTCTGCTCCTGTTTCTCAGCTCTTACCTCTGAGAAGGAATGAGTTTTCCAATAAAGAGACTGTCTTCTCACATAGTTTCATTTCTACCCAAAGGAGGATCCCAAATAGCTCTAAGCACACAGTCGGTGAGAAACACTATGAAGAACCAACAGCACTTTCATCATCATCAGTTTATGTCCCCACCTTTTCTCTATAATCTCAAGGCACCTTTGTTTCACCCCACAACTGCAATTGCAAGTAGCAGGTTGGACTGAGGTAGATGATTGACACTGTGAATCTCCATGTCTGGAAATGGCCTTGAACTAGATTTCCTCCATCCTAGTCCAACAACTTTATCTCACTGCATCTTTCATGCCAGATCTACCAAGTTTAGTTCCTGAGATCACCATTTAAGGCTGGAAAAGCCCCTTGTTTTACTCTTGAGATACCAGTTTCAATCAATTCATGTGAATTGAACTATGAAGTATTATCTTAGGATTGTGGCAGTTTTCAATTCTGTCCACCATTTTGTTGTTTAATATGTTTCAATTAGTTATGGTTTCCTCCTTTGCTCCCTTCCTTCTTTTTCCTCCTTCCTCCCTTCCTCCCTCCCTCCCCATCCTTTCCTTCCCTTCCCTCCCTCCCCCTCCTTTTCCTTTCCTTTCCTTTCTTTCCCTTCCCTTCCTTCTTCCTTTCCTTCCCTCCCTCCCTCCTTTCCCTAGTCACATAGCTTGAGTTGGGTGGCCACATAATTGCACACGTGCATGAATGAGTAAGACAACCTGTCAAAGGGAGCTTCATATATCCCCATGATCTCACTCTTTTTATATTGTATTAGGACATTCCATTCAAACCTGATTTAAAATCAACACATATCATGCAGAATGAAGAAACCGATGTCACTATTGTATAAAAAATACAGCCTCCAATGAGTTGAACAATACTTATTTAAAAATTCGTAATGGGAGTAAACACAAATTGAGTTTTATACACAGGAGTTCCTTTTGTTAGCTCTTTTGTTTAGGAGATAAGGTTACAGTATATCTTAACTGGGACTGTTCTTCTCAAGACCATTTGGGAAGGTCCTAGCCCAATATCAGATGGGAGTCCAGCAGCTCAGATACCCCGTGCAACTTATTTGCACTGCATTTAATAAGGATGCATGATTAACTGTATGCACTGCTTGATAAGTTGTGCCTCGTTTTTTTCTTGTATTTTTCACACAGGAACCTGGGACTCATTTGACAATCGGCATGTAATTGCTAGAAGAACATGCTCTGCTCACATCCTACCCTACATCCATAGATGATATCAAGGCTCAGGGCTTTAATCAAAAGAGCTGGTGGAATTCTTGGAAATATGGAGATGAATAAGCTACTAAAATATCATTGGTGGCTTCCGCCAGGAAAATGATAGGCATTTCTATGAGGAAGAGAGAAAAGTCCCAAGAGATAACGATGTATCTACTGTAATAAGGCATCTATCTACTATAGAATACATCTGTACATATCAGTCCCTCAGATCCATTCAATGGGTATTTAAATCCCTTTCCCAAGGCATGCATACATATATATCACCAGAAAATTGGCTAGGTTCACACAGCATGTTAAATTTCAAAGCTAGGTTAACAAGTTCTCCCTTGATATGAAATGCTATGCCCCCTCTCCCAGATACCCCATATTATGACTTAATGTGGTGACTTAATTCAAACAATCTCATATAAAAGCTCCCCCCACCTCCCTCCAAAAATACTGAACCTCTGACTGCCCAATCTCATTTTAACCAGGGCTAATACGTTGTGTGAAACCAGCCTTCTGATCACAATAGACCGGTTTCTTACAAAGTAGATCCTAGATCAGGGGTGTCAAACTCAAGGCTCAGGGGATGGATCCGGCTCACGGGGTGCTTAAATCGGGTCTGCAGGACCGGCCTGGAAATACCAAAGGACCAGCCCGCGGTGCCTCTGCCAGCCAAAACGGATTCCGTCCCGTCTCCCCCCACTCCCTGCCTTCCCCACCAGCCCACAGAGGAGAATTACAATGCTGATCTGGCCCTCGAAGAAATCCAATTTGACACCCCTGCCCTAGATGGACCCTTGAAAAACAGTCCTAGGAGAAGGAAGGATTAACCTGGATAAACATAATAACAATATATATATATATATAACAATATAAAGGACAATAAAAGGGGAGAGGGACCCACCCCTGGGGCACAGTTACTGGGTGGGTTGGAGGAATGGGAGCTAAGGAAGATGGGGTGATTAAAGAAAGCAAGTTGGTGGAATGGCAAGAGATTGTGTTCAAAACCATGGTTATAATGTTGGGTTGCAGGCCAACCGGTGAAAGCCATAGGAAGTAACTGGCCAAGCCCATCAGTTGAAATAATATCCACTGCAAAATCTCCCTCCTTGGGTATTATTACCATTTTTGACAACTGTTCCATGATACGTATCTTAAAAAGTTGAGATCCACTTACAAAGTAGCCTGTTCCCAAGCTGGAAGGGGCGGAGCTCTGCAAGGGAAAGAAGAAGGGGAAAAAAAGATAGAAAAATGAGTGTTACCCCTCTGTGTGTTTGCATGTTTCTCCCTTCTTCTGAAACCTGTTCCAGTCCACCTCCCTTCTGTCTGGCTCTTTTACAAGAGCTTTTCTCCCCACCTCCCAACATTGCCTTGATAAGCATCGTCCTTTGTCATTTTGCTAGTGAAACAAACATGTTCTCGTTGTTTCATTTCCTCCACCGCCACCCTCTCCTCTTTTTTTTTCTTCTCTTCTCTTCTCTCCTTTTCTTCTTTTTTTTTTAACATTTCTCAATGGCTCCATCAACAGAAACATGCTATTTACTGAAATTCCAGGCTCCGTCGGTGGGTGTAATTGCCAATTTATTTGACAGGCAGCTGGGTAATGAATTAATGATGGCATTTCGGCCTATGCTGAGACTAAATAGACATACATCAACCAACCCCCATGACATGTTGCCATTTGTTGCCCTAGTCTCCAGTGACAAAGCTCTGTGGTGGGTTGGGGTATCGATGAGGTGGGAAGAAGGCAAAATTTGTAAGAAGGGAGACCCCTAGATTGGTGCGACTTCAAAAGCAAAATTTCCCCCATGGATTTTGATGGATGGATGTCATTTTTATTCCTGCTTCTTTCCCCATCCCCCCTTTCTTTCCCTTTGTAACAACACAAGACGGTTTGTCAATTTATTCCCCTGGTGTGTTAGCTTAGTTTATTTCCTAAAAGGGATATGATGTTAGGAACCAGATATTTTTCTTCTTTCGTACATTTGATCTTGATACCTGACACTGAAAGCACTTGGATGCAGAAAACCAGTAAGGAAAAGCCAGCCTGTTCCCTTAGGAATCTGCCCAATTAGAGAAATGTTTCCCTAAGTTGTCTTTTTATATAAAACTCGACTGGCATCAACTTATAACTTATAAAATGGGATTTTCAGTTGTGGGTCCTTATTTTCTTGGTGCCTGAAGATCAGGTTAGTTCCAGTGCTTTGTTTTCATATGGAAAGTGACGTGCTGTTTTTGTGGGTTTTTGCTAGCCCTATTTAGCTGATGTCTTAATAGGTTATCCTCCTTCTGAAATTATCTTTTAAAAGGTGTTTATTTCATTTTTAAAGACTTTCAATACATACCCAATTGTTTAGATCTTAGTTTAAAATGAACACAATGCTTTTTAATTGGGGTTTTCATTATTTTAATCTTGGGATAGGTTTATTTTTTTATTTTTTATTTTGGCAGGAAAGCAGAATAGAAGGATTTCAAGTAGAGAAAGAAAGAATTTTTTCTCTTCCCTGCTGTGGACTTCTGTTTGGTATATTTCCTGGGCCCCATGACATTAAAGCTTACAATTTTAACCATTGTTGGCCCAGCATAAGGAAGAATGAGACGACTGCATCGGGACCTTCATTCTGGATATAAAACTTGTAAAAAATGACATAGGATTTCCTGCTTGAGCAATGTTCTGACCCAAACCCTTTTCCAATAAAGCAAACATGAACCAGAAACTTTTAATGATTCTTACGAATCCCCGGTTAAAAGGCTGCTGCAAACTAATTAACTTTGATAAGCACAAGCCTCGCCAAAACTGTGCAAGACTGCCAAGAATAACTGATAAGAAATGTTTTACAACACAAGAGTCTTCAAATACCAACTTAAGATACTGTAATGTCCATGAGGCTGAGTTCCAAAACATTTTTGCTTCCTACAAAGAAGCGTCTGATTCACAGCTGGCTTTTATCTTCTTGAAGGAGGGGCCATTACCTTGCAGCTTTAGTCCCGAGTCACCCATGCTGCTGCAACTGCTCTTTCCTGCGAGCAACCCTGCGTGCACACGCACTTGGCACAGGCTCCTCGGGAACCTCCTCATCACTGCTGCCAGCCCCCACAATCTCTGAAGGCAGCAGTCCACTCCCTAATGGTCCTGGCCCCTCATCTGAGTCCTCGCTCTCTACAGCCATCCGCACCTGCTTCCGGCTAACCACAACAAGGAGGGGGTTGGACTAGATGATCTACAAGGTCCCTTCCAACTCTGTTATTCTGAATACTGTAAAAGGGACCTGATATGGTTTTAGGTAATGGGGACACCAGTTGGTGTCTCACTCTGAAGAATGTCTTGGGCTTAATCTGGCTGACACTAAGCCTTTGTGTTTTAGGAAGCAGCCTATATTAGCTTATTTTCATTTGCCATGATGCTACATTTTAATGTTATTATGTCTAAGCTAATTATTTAGCTCATTAGTTCCAGAAGGTCCTCTAAAATGGTGAATGTCAAGTTTTCCCGCACCTGGAATCTTTCTGATGTATTTGAACTTGGGTTCGACAATCTTCGAGCTAAATTAACATTTATAAGATTCTTATACTGTAGTGGGTACCAGCCATGACTTTGAAGTACATGAGAAAGAGCCACTACCAAGACACTGGTCAAATAATTGATATATTACTCTGATTTGCCTTGTTAGGCTGGCAGTTCTGGAAGTTGTACCTTCTAGACTAGAAGGTATTGTTGGGCACCCCAACTCATTATAGGCAATCCTGAGTCACAGCCTCTCTTTTCCTGTATGTGATGACCTGGGGCGTGGCACAAAGGCAACACAGTCAAATAATCAATAAGAGTCCCTTTATTATCTCCAACTTTGCCCCCAATGTCCAGGTTACCTTTGGCTGGAAAAAAAACCTCTCCCAGGAACAGCCTTTAAGTGGAGGAAATTCACTTCACCACTGCCTTCCATCATTGCCAAGACTGTCTACCAACTAGAAGTCAATGGTTGGGGACCTCGCAGGCACCCAAAACAGAGACGGCAAGGTACCATCCACAAAGATATGCAAGCTGTGGGCCTCCATCCTGGAGACGCAACGGATCATGCAAAGTGGCACTCAATGATCTGAAAAGCAGACCCTGCACTTCCGGGAATATGCTAGGAAGAAGGAGTGTGCTTGTGTGTGGGTCCAATAGCCACTGCACCAGCCTTTACTCCCTACTTGCTCCCCGTTCAACCCCACGTTGCTTTGTATATACACAAATCCTGATGGGGGCTTCATAGAGCATTTTAATTCAGAACAGGATGGCTTAGATCTGTTGGCCTGTTTTAGAGGAAACACCAGCTTGTTTTGAAGCTTTCTTATCTCATTTGAGAATTCAGGAAGCACGAATGCTTCAGAAACCTCTAAATATCATCATCCTACTCATCATCATTGTTGTCCCTCTCATCATTTTATAAGGAACTAAAAACGTCAAAAAGAAATGATAGTAATAATAATCCTTCCACTATCTTATAGTCATAGTGGACAGAATTGCTGGCTCTTCCACACTGCATTTGTACCCAGCTTTGATCGCAATGAGCTTCTCCATAGGATCCCACGAAGTAGCTTGAGGGAAAACAAGCAGGGCTGCTGCACTGGCGTAAATCAGAATTAATGGGAGGCAACATTAGAAGTGGCCCATTTCACTGGAAGTTCGGATGCTAATTAGCTTCCCTAATGCGTTAAGGGGATCAGGAAATATTCTCTGCACAGCACAGAGAGATTCATCAGCGTAAGCCAGTGAAGCAAAACCAGGAAGCTGGAGCTTGCAATCACAACTATGTAGGGTTGTGGGTTGTTAATTGAGTGTGCCTTTATATCTATCATCTATCTATCTATCTATCTATCTATCTATCTATCTATCTATCTATCTATCTATCTATCATCTATCTAAGCACTGGCATTATATTAGTCCTGAACATTGCAGGGATGTTCTAGGCTGCTCTTGATCAACACAATTAGAAACACAAAGCTTCTTTGTTTCCTGCAAAGATATATATTCATGCTCAGGGTTTAATAAAACCAGTGTAGTTAGGGATGGATGGATGGATGGATGGATGGATGGATGGATGGATGGATGGATGGATGAGTGGTTTATACCCCTAATATCACATTAATGTGCACTGATCCCATGCTATCTACATTCATCAGCAATAACTTTAGTTTTGTAACACAAGCAAAATGTCTGAATGTATATATTAAATACACATTTTAGATGTGTATGTGTGTTTTAATGACATTTTAATGACAATCGCCCATTGTTTTAAATGACATTTTAATGACAATGACCTTTGGAGGACTCAGGATGGAGTGTGCAACCTTTCTGGCTTTCCTAGACTTCTCAGCAGCTTTTGATACTGTAAGTCAGAGTTTCCCAATCTTTCCAGCTTTGCAAACCCGCCGAAGAACGAGGGGAGAAGAGACGGTTCTGCAAGAGCGGTAGGCAAGCGCACAACTCCATTCGCATGAGTGAGACTGGGACGCACTTTGTTATGGTGGTTCTCCTCCTTCCTACATGGCCAGTTCCAATCAGTCTTGGAAGGAGAAGAAGTTGAGCTCTGCAATATAGGGTGCTCCAGGGTTTGAGCTTTTCATCACTACTTTTCAACATCTATATTAAACTGGTAGGGAAATAATCCATTACCATGGAGTTCAGTATCATTAGAATCCTGGGGATACCCAATTCTATATCTTCACCCCAGTTGGACAGGTGAGGCTACGTGTTCTGACCAAGCTTCCTGTTCTGACCAATTATGGTGAGCGTTCTGACTATAATTAAACACATGCTTAGTCCAAACAACACTTGTTTTATTTCAATGCTGGGAATTATGTTCATTCCCAGCCCATAATGAGTCCCAAACAGTCTCTTGAGATAAGCATCCATCTTTATCTCCTTTGAATTGCTGCCAACAACTAAAGTACCAACTTAACTGTAAAAAGCCAAACGAAGTACAGAGCTTCAAGGATTAATCCGAACAGAGCGAACGACTTTGCTTCCTGCAAAGGTTTCTCTACCTTTGCACTTCCTTTATATCTTATGGGAGGGGCAATCACCTCCAAGCCTTATTCCCGAGTTGCCCCTTTTGTCTTAGCTGCTCTTGCCTTCTGGCAGCTCTGTGCAGACACACACACTGGGAATAGTCTCCCCTTGTTCCTCTGTCTCGCTGCTGCCAGACTCTGGAGGCTCTGAAGTCAGCACATAACTTCCAGATGGTTCTGGCCAGATCTCTTTCACTCTCATTACAATCTCCTTCCTTCCTTCCTTCCTTCCTTCCTTCCTTCCTTCCTTCCTTCCTTCCTTCCTTCCTTCCTTCCCTCCTTCTTTCCTTCCTTCCTTCCCTCCTTCCCTTCCCTTCTCTTTTTCCTTCCCTCTTCATTCTCCTTTCTTCTACCTTCCCCTCTTTCCTTATTTTTCCTTCCTTGCTCTCTCCCCATCTTCCCATCTTTTTCTTTCTTCTTTCCTTTTCTCTTTTCCTGTCCCTTCTTACATGCTCATTTTCAGGGCGGCCCCCACAGGTCAGATCTAAGCACCTTGCAGGGGCGGATGCTGCCCGCAAGCCTTGAGTCTAACACCCCTGTTTTAGAAGGAGAAGAATAACATCGTTTGGACCAAGAGATGGAAGGCGTGCCCTCAAGCAACGCTTAAGTCTATCAATGGGGAGGCAGTGATCTCTTGTACAAGCACCTGGCCCTTTAATAACAAGTCCCCGTTTTCCTTGGTGCCCAACCCATTGGCCAGCGTGCAGTCTCTTGTCTCTTCCCAAACGAAAACAAAACGGTTAACAACAAAGATGTTGTGACAGATTGGGATGCCCACAAGCGGAACAGGGAAAAGATCTTCTTGCAGAGATTAAACTTCATAAATAGCCACCAATCCATGAGAACATTCTCAGGCCTTTGGCTGCAGGGCTGTTTCAAAACAAAGAATGTTTTGAAGAGCGTTTTGCGCTGGGATGTGCAAAGCAGCTGCCCTTCTGCATTCAGGAGCTCATCAAGAACCCCAAAGAAATTATATCCTTTGGGTCTTGGGAAGTCCATGGTTCCATTTCTGCATATATATTGTGAATTACACAAGAGGAGTCGCAATGGTGAGGCGCCGTATTGCCGCTTACGTTTGCTCCGGCTATTGTTTATGCAGGTCTGACAGAATGAAGGAACAGTGGGTATCATTTCAATTTCTGATGTCAACATCAAATTACTTATTTAATTTCATGCCTGGTGAAGCATTGTATAGCTACATGCAGAAGCATTTCACTTCATTTGTTATGCTGTGTTTCGGCTGCCATTGGCTTGCCTTCCAACTGACAGCTTTAATTACAACATGGATTTGATTGTGCTGCTGAGGAATTAACATAATGCAACAAAGCATTTATGCACCCAGATTTAGATACTCAACATGCCCAAACACAAAACAAGGACGTGGAAGCGGGGGGGAGAGCAGGACTAAAACAGATACACCAGAGTCCCTTGTCAAATTCTCCTGTGTACTCGGTGAGCTGTCCATCATTCATTAGACTGAAACTATTCAACTGATCAAGTCAAGGTTATTCAGAAGAAAGCTGATTTGGAAGAGGGAGAAAACTTGGTGCCTCTCCAAAATAAACAATTAGTATTATGGCTGCCATTTCCCCATGTACAATGCTGCACTTCGCAAGCATGAGGTGTTCAGCTCAGTACCTCCCATTTCATATAAGATGGCTGAAGGATGTCTGTCTGTCTGTCTAGCTATCTAGCTAGCTATCTAGTTAGCTTATCTAGTTATCAAGCTATCTTATCTAGCTATCTAGGTATTCTGTCATATGTCTCTCTATCTGTCTATCTCTATCTTATTATCGATCGATCTATCTATCTCATCTATTCTATCTCTAACTAGCTGGCTCGCTTGCTATCATCTATCTATCTAGAACAGGGGTGTCAAACTCAAGGCCCTAGGGCTGGATTTGGCTAACGGGATGCTTAGATCTGGCCCAGGGAGCCACCCTGGAAACAATGAAGGAAACAATGGTGCCTCTGCCAGCAAAAATGGAGCTTGTGAGGGCTGCACATGGCTCTCCCAAACTCCATTTTACCTGGTAGAGGATTGTAGGAGGCCATCACATCCAAAATGGAGCTTGGGAGCCTGTTTTTGTTGGCAGAGTGCTTGGGCCGCTACAGGCATCCCAAACGTGAGTGACGTCAAGCTGGCCACACACACACACACCAAGGTCACAACCCTGATGTGCCCCTCAATGATATTGAGTTTGACACCCCTGATCTAGAAAATACCTATCTAATCTTTTCTGTCTGCTCTCTCGCTCTTTCCAAGAGCTTGAAAGAAGAACCGCAACTAATCAAATTAATAACACTGACACAAATGGACCAATCGTCTTGACTGTGGTTGAAGACACCTTTATCTGTTTATTTCCAAATTTATTTGGGAGTTTGCTAATGCAGTGAAGTGAGTGAAACAAGTGCTTTTATTGGGTTGCTGTGGCCTTAAACTTCAGTTAATGCTGTTATCTCAACCACAGGCAAAGACAGTGTCTCAGGGAGCCACATGGGGTCACAACTACTATCATCTTGACTTTTTGGACTCCCTCCCTCCTTCCCTCCCACCCTCCCTCCCTTCCTTCCAACAATGACTGACACATGTCACCTAGGAGAGTTTATAGCTGTAGAAGAAGTTGAATCTGAGAACTGCCAGTTGTTGCCCAAAATTAACTAGTGTGTTATGGACCTGCTGGACTTGTCTTTTGATGATGAGGAGGGTGGAAAAGAAAACACAGGGGCATCTAGGGATAATGGCCCTAGAGGGGCTGTTTACAGCAGTGTTGGAGCCAATCTTCAAATAGACCCCTTGTAGATATGTTTTATCTATTTGACTCTAGCTTTCGAAGAGTTCCTGAATATTTATCGGTTTCCTATCCTTCTCTTTTCTCCCATCTTTTTAAACAGAGAAGGATTTTTCCCTGCTACTCCGGGTCTTGATATTATTTGATGTCACAATTATTTTTGGATGGTTGGGATTATAGTGAGATTACCACAGAAGGCAAAACCCAAACATGCAGCTTTCTTCCATAAGAGTTTGTAGCAACTGTTAACCAAGATGGGTTTCTTAAATCTAATAGGGAGTTAATGTGCCCATTTTAGAACTTAATCCTTCTTTAAAATGCAAAAACTATGTAGTTAAGAATCACATGCCTATCACTGGTATGGATTTCTCAGGTTTTCCAAAGTCTGGCCTTTCAGCAAAATAGAGGTAGTCCTCAATTTACAACCATTCATTTAGTGACTGTTTGAAATGAAAAAAGTGAGTTATGATCATTTTTCACACATACAACTGTTGCACACTGATTTGATCAAAATTCAGATGCTCGGTAACTGGTTCATATTTATGATGGTTGCACTGTCCTGAGTGCTGTGGCCTGTCAGTTGCTGGCCCCTCCAGCAGCCAAATCATATGAGGAGGCTGCATGGGATTCAGGGTCAGCCCTCAGATGGAGAGTCAACAGCCTCCAACTCTGGAGGTGGCTGATGAGGAAGAGAAGGAAAAGCTGGGTCCAGTGCCTGATACGCAAATGTGCAGAAGGCAGAGGAGAGGAGGGCAGTGGAAATCTATGGGCTGATCCTTGGGACTTAAGAGCCACCACTGCTAACAAAGCCCCACCCTGTGGGGATAAAAAGCAGGGAGCGGAGATGAATAGATGTGGCAGACAACTATTCATCTCCCTGCTGGACAGACTTGTTAGCCTGCTGTGTGTGTGTGTGTGTGTGTGTGTGTGTGTGTGTGTGTGAGAGAGAGAGAGAGAGAGAGAGAGAGAGAGAGAGAGAGAGAGAGAG
>NW_020769348.1:1458134-1480910 GCF_900518735.1 Pseudonaja textilis
AGAGAGAGAGAGAGAGAGAGAGAGAGAGAGAGAGAGAGAGAGAGAGAAACGTTTTGCCAGGACTGCTGGCGCTCCTAATAAAGGGAACATTTGTTTAACTACAGAGAGTTTGTCATGTTTGGGATCCGGGTCAGAACATGGGGTCATGTAATCATCTTTTGTCACCTTCTGATGAGCAAAGTCAATGGGGGAGCCAGATTCACTTAACAACCATGTTACTAACTGAACAACTGTAGTGTGGAAGGTCGTAAAATGGGTCTCACTCAGCAATGGAAATTTGGGGCTCAATTGTAGTCATAAGTCGAGGACTATCTGTACTGTTCCAGGGGGAAAAAAAACTCTTCATATTAAACGATCCAAATCAATCATCTAAACGGTTTCTTGGTGAATATCCCAGATTGTGTTTATTGTTTGTTTTTCACCCTGTTGGACTTTTCTTCTAAACATGCTTTCTTTGATGTCCATTGTATCAACA
Source organism: Pseudonaja textilis (assembly GCF_900518735.1). The sequence goes on from NW_020769348.1 coordinate 1,458,610, forward strand.
AACCCTTTTCTCTCTCCCCTACTGATAAAGACATGATCTTTTTGCAGCCAACCAATGACAAAGGCAAGCTCAGTTGTGATAAAAAAAAAAAGATTAATTAACCATCTTAGCCCAATGCCTGTCATTTAAAATTTAGAGCTTGTGATGTGGCAGCCTCTGACTGTCTTGCTCCAGATTCAGAAGCAAAGCATATTTTTATTTATTTATTTATTTGATTTGATTTGATTTGTCAATCGCTTACAAGATGATAGGTATAAGAATGAACATGAGCAAGAATACAGGAAATAGGTATGGATAAATGGGGACAATAGGACAGGGGCGGGAGGCATTGTGCACTTATGCACGCCCCTTACAGACCCCTTAGGAATGGGGTGAGGTCAATAGTGGATAGTTCGAGGTTAAAGGAGTGGGGATTTGAAGATGTAACAACAGAGTCAGGTAATGCATTCCAGGCATTGACCACTCTGTTGCTGAAGTTGTACTTTCTGCAATCAAGTTTGGAGCGGTTTACATTGCGTTTGTATCTGTTCTGTGCTCTTGTATAGTTGCAGTTGAAACTGAAGTAGATTGTATAGTACCAGGGAATCCCAAAGTTGTAGATTATGCAGGGAAGCTTAAAATAAAATCAGGAACAAGGTTGCGGTCAGTGGCGCGATTCAATCAGTGTAACAACTGGTTCGGTTGAGCGCATGCTTTGCGCCCCAAATACACTCTCCGCACGCATGCACAGCGTTTTAAAAAGGCCATTTTCAGCTCTAATACTTACCTTCTACTGCAGCCCCAGTGAGTAAAACAGCTGAGGCGCAGCAAATCGCTCTGCTGCGCGAATCAGCTGTGCTCTAAAAAAACGAAACAAAGAACAGGAAAGAGCAGGGGCGGGTAGGTGGGGCCAAATGCTCACCGGAACTACCAGTTCGCTTGAACCGGTTTGAACCAGTAGAATCCCACCCCTGGTTGTGGTAAACCATCTCTGTATTGCTGAAAAGCAAACTAGAAGTATGTGCTTGTGAAGTCATCCTGAGTTGAGTTCAACTTCAAAGACTCTTTATTCCTTTTTTCCCCGCTAAAGATGATGTCCCTGAACAAAATAGATTGTTGGGGGAGCAGAGCTCTTGCAGATTAAAGTTCTGCCACATATAAATTATACAGCTGTGTGATATTTCGCTTACACGTAATAAATCAGTGACAAGGGAAGTGGTGAATTGTGGTCTTTCCTCCAAAGCTGTCGCAAAGTTATAAATGCAGCCTGAAGCCGCCTGGTTCTGCCTGTGTTCTTTCCTTTGATTTAAGAAGGTTGAAATCCCACCATTCTCTTACTTGGTCTCATAACTGAAATCGGCACATGGAGGATTGCAGGGGTCAGATAGAAATGATCTAAACGTTCTTTAGAAAAAATGCCCCCAAAGTGCTTTTTTTTTTCAAGAGGCAACTGGACTTTCTCATTTTTCTTTGAAGACATTTCACTTCTCATCCAAGAAGCTTCTTCAGCTCTGACTGGATGGTGGGGGGTGGAAGGATTTATACTCCTTGCAGACCGCTCGACATTTGCAGTCTTTTAGAGGGTCATTAAGGTCACCTGGAGGTTTATCTGTGTCATCAGGGTCACCTGAGTGGTGCAAATGACTGTGGAGCCTTCTTGGAACTGTTGAAAGGACTGTGTTGTAGATTGGAGATAGATGGTTTCGTACCCCTCTGTTGAGAGAGGGCGGTAAGCCTTGCGGTGACCACAAATCACACATTGCTCTGCAATTGAGCCTTTTCCCTGCTTTCAATCTGATTGCTGCTGGGTTTTTCTCCTTTTCGGAGGTAACCCAACATAGAATGAGTCTTGATGGCATGGTTGCCTGGTCAGCAATTGGTACATACTTCTCTGGCCACAGTCTCTACCAGCAGGAACTACAAATCCAGAAGGATGGCTGATTCAGAGAATAGTTTCTTTCAGTGAAACCCGACTCTGCCAAAAACAACTAGCAGGGCAATGATGCTAAACCAGTGATGGCTAAACTTTTCTGCACCTAGTGCCCAAAGTGTGTGCGCACCCCCAAAATGCAATGCGAGCACGTCCCCTGTGCATGAGTGCACATCCCCCGCATGTGTGCCTCACCCCCACACATGCCCTGCCCCCCATGCATGCCCCCCACCCCCTGCACATGCACGGCAGAGACCTGAAAACCAGCTGGCCGGCAAGAGGTGCATGCGCGCATGTACAGCAGAAAGAAGGCCTTCTCCATGGACACTCCCATATCATGAAATTCTTTGTCCCGGAGAGAGTCCCCTCTCTTCTGACATTCAAAAAGAGGTTAAAATCTTTCTTTTTAAGCACATGTTTTATACCTAAGCTACACTCAAGTCCAAGAAGCAAGAATGACACACGGAGTTACTTAAGAGTACTTTCTTTTATTGAATTGAGTTCAGTTGAACTGAACTGAACTGAATTAAATACTGTGTTGGTGGTGCAGTGGTTAGAATGCAGAATTGCAGGCTACTTTTGACTGCCAACTGTCAGCAGTTCGAATCACACCGACTCAAGGTTGACTCAGCCTTCTGTCCTTCCAAGGTCAATAAAATGAGGACCCAGATTGTTGGGGGCAAGAGGCTGTATACCACTTTAGGGAGGGCTGTAAAGCACTGTAAAGAGGTATATCAGTCTATTGCTATTATTTGGTCAAGTGTGATTAGACACACAAGGAATTTTTCTCCAATGTAGAAGCTCTCAGTATACACGCAAAACAACAGAATAATGATAATACTATTGTTATTGGTTTTAGAAATCTTATCTATCTTATTGATATTATTCTTCACCTATAGATAGAATCTTCCCAGACTAAAGCAACTAACTCAGGGGTGTCAAACTGGCAGCCTGCAGGCTGGATCTGTCATGCTCAGGCCACGCCCACCCCAGCTCCACGAATGGAAAAAAACATCTCAAAACATCACGTGACAGCAATGTGACCCGGCAAGTTTGACACCCATGAATTAGCTGCATAACCCTAGATATACTCTGTTGAAATGCTAGGGAGTGGCCAACTTAACTCTCTCCCTACCTACAAATTTTCCAAACTCCACTGGAAACATTCCCTCCCTCCGGGGACTCTAAACTACATTCCACTACAGCTACATTTGGGGAACTATTCTATTCTAATTTCATGATGAAGGATTTCATTACTAGTACCTGAAGCTATCGGATGTCTTTTTGTGTGTTATTTTTAGACTGTACACTCTCCAGGATCTTATAAAAAGAGATAGTATAGAAAGCTTTTAAATACATGAATGCATGCGCACCTCCAACATCTTGTCATTCCAAGCCCAATCTGATGCAGGCTTGTTAAAAATTCAACTGAAAGTATTAATTTAAAAGGATAGCTTGGGGCTAGACTATCCCCCACTCTATATTTTCCCACCCAGAGACAGATGTCTTCTAAATTCCCTCTTCAGCTAGTCTTACCTAGTCAAGTCAAGAGAAGGAAAAAGTGGAGCGGGGGAGGGGAAGAAAGGAGGTGGAGGGGGGGAAGGGGAGGGGAAGGAAAAGAGGAAAAGGAAGAGGCTTTTGGTGTTGGCACCCCCTCCGTACAATGCCTCTTCCAGAGAAAGACACCTTGCATTGATTACCTGATCTCTCCGAGCATTTGTAGAACCACTTAGTTGACTCGGGGCTTTATTGCTGTTTCCATGGGATGCATCTATAGGAACATTTTCTCAAAAGAGGACAGATGATGAAAGCACCAAACTCTGTCCTTCTTTATACAAGGGCTATGAATCACATGCATGTATCAAAAGAGCCGAACATGCGTCATGCCATTGCAATGTTGCTTTTGTTATTTTAATAGTTCCGCAGATGCTGTTGCTTTCCAGTAATTTCTTGTGCTGCATAGCTGCTTTCATCAACTAGGATTTTCTCCAACTCCTCTTTTAAATATTTGCCTCGGGTCAGTATATGCACACATGTGGGAAGAAAAACATGCACACACACACACACACACACACACACACACACACACATACACATGTCTAATTTGATTTAAGTGATGGCATATCTCTTCATGAGTGGTCTGAAACTACAAAGGGTAAACAAATAACATCTGGGTAAGTTCTTTAATAAGACATGTCTTCAAAGAAGGGTGAAGAGAGCTTCCATCTTTCCACCAAAAACAAAGATCCAGACATAATTCAGTACTGAATTCATAACTGATTACACTTTCAGCCCAAATTTGCCATACACCTTATCAGTAATAATTTAATTTAACCCAGCTTGAACCGTAAACAAATCTTACACATCCTGAATCACTGTTTGCTTGTTTATGATGCTTACATGTCAACCATTTCCAGTTTTAGGTGATTAACAATGTAAACAATTATAATAACCCTCAACCCAAATTAATAACCAATGCAAATTCTCAGTATTCTCTCTCTATCTATCTATCTATCTATCTATCTATCTATCTATCTATCGTATTCAGCTTTGTTCGGGTATTTTCCCACGCCATTATAGTTGTGCTTTTAAAGTTGTAGCAACGTTTCGGCAGAATCTCATCTGCCATCATCAGGCTTCTGTATTGTGTTCGTCTGTGAGTCAGACTATTACAGCCATTTCAGATCTATCTATCTATCTATCTATCTATCTATCTATCTATCTATCTATCTATCTATCTCTGCACTTCCATCCATCTATTCAATTTAGAATCCTTACAGATGGATGTATTGAAACCTTCCAAGGAACGTTGCCAATTGACACAAAAGCTCTCTTATCCACCTGTCATCTAATCCTGAAATAGGAGTTAGAAGTTGTATAATAAGAAGGACTCAAGCTGTGGACCACTTCTGAATGGCGGAATTCAGTGATGGAATTTTCCTGGAATCCTTAGGACCACAACACCAAAACCATTTTATTTCGAAGAATGAATGTCTGTTCTTCGCCACCCAGATCCTGAGAGCACTGGATCAGTACTTTCATATGCTTCCTGTTCAGCCTAGGATGAGAAGTAAAGCTGGGTATCATTTGCGCATTGATGATACCAAACTCTTTGTTAACGGATGGCCCCCTCCAGCAACTGGAAGTTAAAGTGAATTGGAGAAAGGACAGAATCCTGAGGCCTTCTTACAAAGCAGAGATCACCAGGAAATTCTCTCCACACCATTGCTTCTGATTGGAACTGACCCTTCGGTAGGAGGAAAATAATTGCAAGATATTTTTCCCCCCGCTATCATGTTTTGAGTAATAAAACAGTGTGATCTTCCGAGAACATCCAATTCCAGTCCACTTCAACTCGCTGATGTCTAATGTGTCAATGTGTAGCGATGTCATCTGTCATTGTGCTGAGGGTTCCTACCTTCAAGCTTGTTATATTCCATCTTCCTGCTGTTAGTCAGTCTTTGAAGGTTCGGGTTTTCTTTTCTTGCATGGCATCTTCAGCAACTAGACATCCCAAAGGCTTTAATCTAGCCACATCATAATCAGCATTAGTTCTCTGAAAGATTCTGAGCTCTTTCTTGGTAGCATCTTGAATGACACCCAACCGGAGGGGACCATCTTATCAATCACGGTATCTTGTATGTCCTTGTAGTCAGAGGTGGTATTCAGCAGCTTCTGACCAGTTCTGGAGAACCAGTAGCGGAAATTTTGAGCAGTTCAGAGAACCGGCAAATACCACCTCTGACTGGCCCCGCCCCCATCTATTCCCTGCCTCCCGAGTCCCAGCTGATCGGCTGGGTCTTCTTTTGTTGCCCTGAACAGGAGAATGGAGCTGGAAAGCAGGTTAGTGGAGTGGGGAGGGAATGGAGATTTTACAGTATCCTTCCCCTGCCACGCCCACCAAGCTACGCCATTCCCACCAAGTCATGCCCTCAGAACTGGTAGTAATTTTTTTTTTTTTTGAATCCTGCCACTGCTTGTAGTCTTCTTGGTAAAATTCAGGAGTGCTTCACCATTGCCTTCTCCTGCTCAGTATGAAATGAGGCTTTGCCATTTTCTACCTTCAGCATCTTCCTATATTGCTGTTGCCTAAGACAGGTGCCTGCTTTCAGTACTTAAAATGACCCTGCTGGTATTAAATTACTGGTATTATAACCTCTTAATATACACACCTAGTGTTACTAATAAAGGAGAATATTTGTAGCTCAGGGTTGACATGAGGGGTCCTTGGTGCTCTCTGAGCTAGCTTGTTTTCTTGCAGACGATATACTGTATATAAAATCCAGGTCAATCTCCAACTGAGTGTTTTAGATTTTGCTGATCAGCTGGTTATTTTTATCTCCCTCACCCCATCCTACTCATATAATTCAGGTAAATATTCGGGCCTGCTAAATTTTCATGACTGAATCTGATGGCTGAATCTCCTCTTTTATTCTCCAAATATCTGTTCTTTAAAATGCAGCCTTCAAGGTAATAGCACTCTATTCTGCTTAGATGAGGTGTGTCCAACCTGCAGCCCACAGGCTGCATATAGACCTAGATAGCTAGTAATAATCTCTCTATATAGATAAAAGCCAAGTACCACTCACTCGTCATGAAATCTCCAGAACCGTAAAGCCTACAAGCTTGAAATTTGGCGCGTATGTTCCTCTTGGCTTCTAGGTGCTTGCTAAGAAAGGATTTTTCGAAATGACCATCAGATCATTACTATTTCTTAATACAGTAATTAACACTCTATGCTAAGGAGTTCTACTCTCCCTCCCCATCTGAAAAGAACTCTGTTCCAACTGCCAGTTGCCTTCTATTAACGCGCTCTGATGCTAAGGAGTTAGACATTCTACTCCCCCTTCCCACCTGAAAAGAACTCTCTTCTAACTGCCAAACCAAAATGTCTACGCATTCCACCTATGGAACTGCTTCCGATTCAAGGCGGAGGGAGCAATATTCCCTTATGTGTTTTCAATCACTGACCACCACTGAGCCAACGGATTGTGAACCAGATTTCTCCTGCATAGCCCAATCACATAGTGTCGTTACAAAGCACGGGTATCCAGCTAGTGCTATATAGATTTGTACAATGATTATATTATATATTATATTTACCTGATGGGGACATATAAGGACCCCCATCCCCCCCAAATGGGCATCAGTTAATCTTTAACCTGGAAGTGGCTTTGCTGCTCCCAACGCAAGAGCAGCACCATCTACTCAATGCCCTTAAATCCAGATCCTTTCTCTACCTCCCTTTTCTGAACCTGGCTTTGAAAAAAGCTAACTCTGGCCCTAAATAGAGCCATAGTTGGTGAATTCTTGTGTGGGACATATCCAGGAAATCTGAGTTCAGAAAGTCCCCAAAGAAGAGAAGAGCAAACCAAATGACACTTACAGTATGTATTATCGCTAGGAAAACTACCATGCCAAAAAAGATTTCTATCAGAGTTGAACAGTATGGAGCCCTACGGTGAAGCATCTTTCAGTCTAGTTCCACACAGGAACTTGGGTTGCTTTGTGATTCTCTCAACAATCATTCACTTCAGCTCCCTGATGTGAGATACCTGTTCAAGCCATGCAACCTGCTGCTTTAGAAATGAGAGTGAAGAGTGTCAAAAAGATTTTAAAAGGGGGATATTATATCAGAGGCAGAGCGTGAATCCTGCCCACAGTATAGTTTGCAAGAAATTATCCCTAAAAGGGACAGCAAATGGAAATTCACCTCCGTGCTGATCTTAGCTCTTGGAGATCCCTTCTGGAAGCTAAGAAGCTAAGAAATATTATAAAAGGCAATTGCCTTCCCTGTAAAACAAGACAATATCTTCTAAAGCTTAACCTGACATTTAGGTTCATTGTTGGTCATTAGATTTATATCCCACTTTCGATGGCTAAGTTCAGGATAGGACATAAGCCAGGCTCAGAAAGAATTGATAAGCTCACGGTAGCCAGAAACTTCTGTTACTCCACAGGTATTTGCAGGGCATGTCAAAAGTCAAGACAATGGCTGCAATGGTGCAACCCTAGTATGGTACATGTAACACCACTTTAATGTGAGCTTCACCGGTTGCAATCTGCTTCTGGGTGCAATTGAAGGTGTTGGTTATCACTGTTAAAGCCAATTAAGGCATGGGTCCAGAATTTCTGAGGAACCATCTTGCCCCAATGGGATTGGTCTGCCTCAACTGCGCCAGCAGAAAGGGTCTACTGTGGACCCCATCAGCCAAGGCATTTCAGCTGGCAGGGTCTAAGGTAAGAGCCTTTCCTGCTGTGGACCACTCTTTGGAACACCTTGCTGCTGGAGGTGAGGTCTACCCCCAGTCTCCTGGTCTTCCAAAGCAACCTTAAGTCTTGCCTCTGCCAGTTGAGATGGGACCCTGATGGAGGTGCTTTACACTGGAGGGGGTTGGTGCAATGACAGGGAAATGACTATCTCCTCTCTCCACTCAAGCTTGTGACTTTTTAGTCTAATCGAGTCCTCTGTAATTTTAATTGTTCGTGCGTTTGTCGTCGTTCCTACATTTATTTATTTAGTGAATAATATGATTTATTTTTATACATACAATAAATAAATAATAAATATATATTTTATGAGCATCACACACCGAGGCTTCAAACACACCATTGGAGATGGCATTTTGAGACCTTTTACCATACCTGTAGATTCCTCTATGTACAGCTGAATCTAGATTTAAATCTGAATCTCCCAAGTCCATGTCCAACACATTAGCCTTTATATAGCAAAGGACCGCTTTCAAATATCATGTCAATATTTTTCCATTTATATTTAATAATGTTTTTCCAGTGCCAAAAAAACCAAGAAAGATATGCAGTTACTTCTAAGTACCAAGGGTAGCAGCAGCAGAGACTCTCGCTCGGTTCTTCTCACGCCCACCCAGCCGCTCAAGATTAAACCAAAACGCAACGTGCAGCGCTCCCAGGTACCTCAAAATGTTTTTTTCCTTGTTGTTATGGGGATGGGGAGAAAGTGGGAGCGACTCAGATGCTGTTGTTGGAGATGGCGCTGGTGCATGGGGGGGGGGGGGAGAGAAATTAATTCACCCCCCAAAAGACATCCTAGCTGTTTTTTCGGGGCTCAAAAAAAAATAAGGCCTGGCCTTATTTTGTGAGAAACATGGTGTCTATTTTTACTTTCCATAGGATTTCCTTCCCTGAGCATTAAGAAGTAATGTAATTCCAATGTAGCACTAAAAGCAGAATTTGTTATGTTATGCTAAGATATCATGTGGTTTATTTGGTTTTAGATTAGCATCCTAAGCATGCTTCCCATTCAGGGCTTACTAACTAGATAGAGTGTGATTAAATAATCCACTACTTAATATAATGCCAGTCATAAATTTTTAGTATCCCACTGCAATAACCTATAGCATTTTCCATATTTCATTACCTCCAGCAGCCATTTTCCAGTACTCCATTAGCAAATTCCATATTATACTAGAATATTTGAGAACTGATGTGTATCTATAAATAAAGCCTTTTTTTAAAAAAGAAGCAGCTTTGAAAAGAGAAGAGTAGAATGGGGGAGGAGACGAAGCTCCAGGAGAAATGAATGAAAATGCAAGTAATTCAGAGGGTTTGGGAAGACAAAGTTGGGTGGAACTGAATTCCTGGATGAAGGAAACAGAAGGAGCAGCCATCTTGCCTCCAAGCAAAGTCTCAAGTGAATGAATTCCACTGCAGGCGAGGTTTTGATGAGACGAACTTGGTGACAGTGCTCTCTGCTTTACATAAGGATGGAGCGGGAGAGAACTGACAGCTCCAACATCTTCAGAGCCCTAGGGCAGTCTTATCCAGAAAGCAGAAAACAAATTGTCAGTCTCACAAAAGCAACACAAATGGAAATACAGCAAGGAGGAGCTGGAGGTTGAGAGAGAATAAGAAGAGCAAAGCAAAAGGCCAAGGTACTCTGCATGAACTCATCCCCTCGATGCCAAATGCTGTTGGCTAATTAATTGGGCTTAGTCTACCACAGGGTAAGTTTTTTTCTGCCTATACATTTTTTTTCTGAGAATGCCTCTCCTCCCCTTTCACTCTGTCAACCTCTCTCCCCGTGTGCTGCAAATAGAAGGATGGGAGATCAGAATCAGAACAGAGCTGGAAGGGACCTTGGAGGTCTTCTAGTCCAACCCTCTGTTCAAGCAGAAGATCCTATGCCATTTCAGACAAAGGACTGTCCAATCTCTTCTTAAAAATCGCCAACGATGAAGCACCCATCACGCCTGAAGACAAGCTGTTCCGCTGGTTAATTGTCCTCATTTTAGGAAGTTTCTCCTTAATTCCAGGTTGCTTCTCTCCTTGATTAGTCTCCATCCATTGTTTCTTGTCCTGCCTTCTGGTGCTTTGCAAAATAAGTTGACCCTCGCCCTTCTTTGGGGACAGCCTCAAATACTGGAATACTGCTATTGTCCTCCCTCCCCTAGTCCTTCTTTTCTCTAGACTGGCCATACCCAAATGCTGCAGCCATTCTTCATATGTGTTAGTCTCTAGGCCTTTAATCGTCTTAGTTGCTCTTCTTCGCACTTTTTCCAAAGTACAAAATCCATCAAAATCAAATCCGTCTTTGGTAAGAGCTGCAACCCATTGGTTGCAGGTCAGTTGTTGGCAGGTTATCTGACAAAGGACAGCTCGGTCCTGATTAGTGTTTCAACCTTAGCAATTTTAAGATGGTCAACCTTCAGCTCCCTATATTCCCCAAAGGAGAAAAGGTGGAGGAAACATGAAGGTGAAGGAGAAGGTGGAGGAGAAAAGTAAAGAAGGGAAGGGAAGGGAAGGGAAGGGAAGGGAAGGGAAGGAAAGGAAAGGAAAGGAAAGGAAAGGAAAGGAAAGGAAAGGAAAGGAAAGGAAAGGAAAGGAAAGGAAAGGAAGCCTGAAATAATATTTTCTTTGGAGCCTGAGAGATGTTATTGAGGTGAATTAAAATACTGTTTATGGGGAAATAAAAATTGATTAAACAAATTCGCACTTCCATTTCAGCTTCTCAGGATTTACCAGCATCCTTGGTTTTGTTTTTCCCTGCACCGCTCTCTTGCTTTGTTTGCCAGGCTGATTCCTCTGTCTTCCTGTGTTGTCTTTTAAATTCAGGTCCAACCCTTTCCCAAGACTATGAGTAAAACTGACACGAGGCATCAAGTCAGACTGTTGGGCAGACTTCCAGGAAAACCTTCTCCAGTCATGCCAACTCAAGTTTATTTCATCAGAGGGGCCGGCAACTGAACTTGGGTGAGAGGATTTTGCTGGCCATAACTAAAACTAAACATCTTTCTGGGAATAAATGAAAGTTGCAACTCTCAGTGAGTTTTTTTTTTTTTTTTACTATAACAACTAGGGAAGTTATTAAACAAGACACAGCCCTAAATATAGTAGAAGCAATGTTCAATCTTGGTGTCTCTTTCTTCCTTTGGTATGGCCTAACACAAGGGTGTCACTCAAGGCCCAGGGGTCAGATCTGGACCACAGGGCCAACCTGGACACAGTGAAAGATTGGCCCATGGTACCTCTGAAAGCAAAAAGGGAGCTTGCAAGGGCCCATGCGCAGCTTCCCCAAGCTCCGTTTTCACTGCCGGAGGGCTGCAGGAGGCTGTTGCAGCTGAAAACAGAGCTTGGGAGCCTGTTTCTGCTGGCAGAGTGCTCGGACCACCACAGGTGCTCCCCAACACAAGTGACATCATGCTGGCCATGCCCCCCCCAGCCACACACACACCTGCCCCCCTAACCTGATGCGGCCCTCAATGAAATTGAGTTTGACAGCCATGGCCTAACAGGATGATAGCTTCAAACTTTGAGTCTGGAGGAGCAATCTGCACAATGCTATTGCACTGTACTGCACGAAGGGAAGTCTTCTTCCAATAATACCTGTCTAGTTAATAAGATTGTAAAACAGACTCATACCAAGTCCCTTTCTCAGGAACTGTTATAGCAATAGCCCTTAGACTTACAGTATTTATATACGGCTACACAGTGTTTATAGCTGTTTACAGCCCTCTTTAAGTGGTATAGAGTCAGCCTATTGCCCCCAACAATCTGGGTCCTCATTTTACTGACCTAGAAAGGATGGAAAGCTGAGTCAACCTTGAGCCGGTGAGAATCAAACTGCTGGCAGTCAGCAAAATTAGCCTGCAATATCACTGTCTAACCACTGCATCACCATAAGTGTATATTGCTACTGCAAATGGAAAAATGATATCCATGCATCAAAGCTGGCAATTGCCAGAGTCCAGAACAACTCAATGAAGTTATTCTCTTCCAACCCATAGAATAACTGACTTCACCCTCTGCTATAAGACACATTTTCTATTTCTCTTAATATTCCCAGCAATGGGACCACAGCACATTCTCTCTTGTACCCACCCTCTTTCCTAGACAAGCTACAAAGAAAAATGATATCCATGCAAGAGGTAGGCTATTGATGTTATAATAAGCACCAAATTTAAAATTGTAGTTCAGAACTAATTTTTCCTTTAAAAAATAATTAAGACAATCTGTACTTCAGCAGGAGGAAAACGTAGATTATTTGTTTTAGCTTGGTTAGCAAGATATTTATCTCATTATAAAGGCTTGTTAAGTTTCTCAGTCAATGTTTCTAGTGAGCTGGAGATCTCGGGAGTTTGGAGAAAAGCAGATTTAAATTTCTGCAAAGCAGGCACATGATTATTATTAGCAGAAAGACTGCCAACTGCTCCAGCTGACATTGTCCTTTATGAGTATGGATTACAAGTTTTCACGCCATATTTATCCCAAAGCTATCAGTTATTGTGATTTTAATACTACTCTTACAACTTTGTTTTTTCTAAACCTTAACCATTGAGATCATGGCCAAGCCAACATTTACCCAGACCCAGTACTTTTAATTTTCAATTTTGTCTGGAAAGAATTACTGTTTTTCCCCAACTTATCGCTGGTACCTCTCCTGACAGATGTTTTTAAAAAGACCTTGGGCTGCATGGTTATTTCCATAACTTCATTCTTACAAATGCCAGTTGGCTGCATTCTTATTGGCCCAGGACAGGACTCAATCCTCTTAATCAATTGCTAGAATTAAGAGGTCATATACTAAGGGAAGTTGCTTTGTTCTCTAGGAAACATATGTGTTTTGTTACTGTACACACATTAACAATTTGTGAGGGACATTCCATGAAAAAGGGGAGAAGGTTCCCACTGGGTCACAAAGGTTCATCTGTCCAACATACAGTGATACCTAGGTACTCAGCTGCTTTGAAACTCATCAAAGTTGGTATTCAACACATTTTGATGTGAAAATGTTGTTCTGGTATTCATTATTTGTTAATACTCAACACACAAGCTCGAATTTGTCGGTATCAGCTGTCTTGTGACTCACTACATTATTCCTTATGGGAAAAAATGTTTGGTACTCATTATTTTTGGTTCTCATTGCACCTCCTGGAACCAATGAATGATGAGTACCAAGGTACCACTGTATTTCATCCTGTTCAAATCAATATTGTCTCACCAAGAAGATACAGTACAAGACCGCATCTCACCAGTGTTGATCATTTATAACTGATTTTCTAGGGCAGGTTACATTATGTCCGACATTTCGCTCTCATGACTGATAAACATTCATAGATTGCTTCCTCCCAAATGAATAGACACATGGTCCTCAACTTATGGCCACAATTGGGACCAGAAAATTTGATGTTAAGTGGTACAATTAAGCAAGACATCATATGACAACAACTTATATGACCTTCCCTGGTAGCTTCCCTATTGACTTTGCTTGTCAGAAGCTGCCTGGGAAGGTCACAAATGACTATCACATGACTGCAGGATGTTGCAATCATTGTAAGTGTGAGTTGGCTGCTATACACCCAAATTGTGATCACATGACCCCAGGGACACTGTGCCAGGTAAGTTTGAAGACCTGTCATAAGTCACTTTTTTCAGCACCATTGGAATTTATAATAATTATTACATGAATGGTCGTAAGTTGAGGACCATCTGTATCTCATTTACTTTTGGAGTCTCCCATCTAGGTGAGTAGGGACACTTCTTCCTCAGTGTTTCAGTTCATCATGTCCATCAATCAATATCCCATAATGTTCCCTTTAAACCACGGGTGTCAAACTGGTGGTTTACGGGCCGATGCGTCACATGCAGGCCACGATTACCCTAGCTCCATGAAGGGAAAAAGTTACCGGTTTGCAAAGATACCCTTGGAAATAACTCTGAGGTTGGGTCTTTAGCATCTGGAGTGCCAGTCTTTGACTCATAGGTTTTTTGTTTTTTTTCCCCAGACTGGGTTAAACGTCCATCTAAGTATCGAATGCAGTAAAAGTCACACTTACGTCACTGAGTCTCTCTCTCGAACTGCTCCGACGGAAGCCTTTCGATTCTCCGCTTGCACTTTCACTGTCACTGTCTCGGCAGCTGTTTTGCCCTGGATTAAGCTGCAGAACGAAAGTAAGAAATGAAAGTTTACAGACTGTCTAAGAAAGATATTTGAAGGCATCCATTCTAGCCTGGAAATTAAAGCACGCTGGTCGCTCTATCAAACCATTTGTTTTGGACACAGTAATTTCGTTGCCTAAGGCAAGAGGCGAAATAGCATCCACTCACAGATGTTAATTGAAACTCCCCCCCCCCCAATTTTAATAATGATTTGTCCAGCAATTTGAGCATAGTTTGAGGGTGAAAGGAAGCTTATGTGGCAGACTCAGATCTATCCACTCTGCCTGAGATACCTGTGATTCCGAAGCACTATTCAGGATCACCTGAGCACACAGAGAAACCTCCAAGTGGTCTCTCAGAGGGAGTGCTAATGACCAGATGACTGCAAGGAATATAAATAGCAATAGCACTTAGACTTATATACCACTTCACAGGGCTTGTCAGCCCTCTCTAAATGGTTTATCCCCAACAATCTGGGTCCTCACTTTACCAATCTCAGAAGGATGGAAGGCTGAGTCAACCTGGAGCCTGGTGAGATTTGAACTGCCAAATTGCAGGCAGCGGGCAGGCAGCAGAAGTAGCCTGCAGTACTGCACTCTAACCACTGCATCGCTGTGGCTCATGGTGGTTCCATTCCCCACTGAAGAAGCTTTTGGATGAGAAACAAAACATCTTCAAGGAAAAACAAAGGAAGTCCAGTTGCCTTTTGAAAAAGCACCTTTGGTACAACCATGGTCTAGATGACTACAGACTTGTATTCCTCTTGCTTCCTGATAGACCAGCTCTGGACTTGGGCAAATGTGACTGAACACATGGAACTAAATTCTGATAGTCCACTTTCATCACTAATACCACTAGACGAAATCTCTAGGGCTCGCTGCCTTAGAACAGTGAGGAAAATCCTCAGGGATGACTCACACCCTGGGCAGCACTTCTTTACCCTCCTACCATTGGGAAGGAGATATAGAAGCATAGCCAGTCACACAAACTGGCTAAAGAACAGTTTTCATCCATGGGCTGTCAGACACCTGAATGCAAAATAACATCACAACTATGTAATACGATAGACTTGCGAGGCCAGCACAACCAGAGGTGGTATTTAGCAGCTTCTGGCTAGTTTTGGAGAACCGATAGCAGAAACTTTGAGTAGTTCGGAATATCACCTCTGACTGGCCCCACCCCCATCTATTCTCTGCCTCCCAAGTCTCAGCTGATTGGCTGGGTCTTCTTTTGTTGCCCTGCACAGGAGAACGGAGCTGGAAAGCAGGTTAGTGGGGTGGGGAGAGGATGGCGATTTTGCAATAACCTTCCCCTGGAGCGAGGTGGGAATGAAGATTTTACAATATCCATCCCCTGCCATGCCCACCAAGCCATGGTCACCAATCCACACCATGCGCACAGACCAGTATTAAAAAAAATTGAATCCCACCACAGGGCGCAACATGCAATATGTTCAGATTGGTGCAATAGGATTGTGTGTTTGTTAGTATGATTCACTGGGTTTGGGATTTTCTGTCTTTCACTATGAGTTGCATTGTGTGTGTGGTGGGGAGTACACTAAGGGAGGCTCAGTTGTATACAGGTTGTGCAGTGACAATAAAGGTTTGAATTGGATTGAATTTATCCACATTAAACTCTGAAGAAATGCTGCTTTGTTCTTGTCATATAATTCCCCAACATGTTTCTACATCTAAGGACCAAATGTTGGCTGGTGACAACAAACAAAAGGAAGCATAAACATCTTCGCTTCTGATAATGTTCCTGAAGTCTTAATCACCACTTTCTCATCACACATTTTGTACCCCATAGAAACTTTGGGTAACATTTATCAACTGCTTGACTGTAATCTGGAAACACTGCAATTTAGTGATCAAGTATGTGCTCTGCACACAGAAACATTCATATTTAATTGTTGGGATTTCGAGAAAATGCTGGAAAACCTCTCGCCAGGAAATCTGATAATCCACTGCCAGATATTACAGACAACCCCAGACTAGATGCCCAATCAGAACTACCTTCTTTCATAAAGGATTTTGTGATTCAAATTGTGGGATGCAATCAGAGGCTAAGTGCCAGTGAATTCAGCGCAATATCTAAGGAGGCAGGTATTGGGTTGCATTTTTCATCATGGAGAAAAGCTACCTAGGCAGTCACTAAAGAGTCGACAATGACTTGATGGTATGTAATCATCATCATCACACTAGGGAACATAACATATCAGGGAGTATTTCATTTTGGGTACCCATTCACAGCTTCAATCATGCTTTGAAATTATGACTCAAAGTTGTAACCTCCAAAAGCACCTCCATCCCCAAATACAAATACTTGCCCTATAGCAGGGGTGTCAAACTCAAGGCCCAGGGACTGCACCTGGCCCATGGGGTGCTTAGATCTGGGCTGCGAGGCCACCCGGGAAACATCAGAGGACTGGCCTGCAGTGCCTCTGCAAGAAAAAATGAAGGGCTTCCTGAGGTCCATTTTTGCTGGCAGAGGGTTGCAATAAGTTGTCACAGCCGAAAATGGAGCTCAGGACCCTGTTTTCACTGGCAGAGCGCTCAGGCCACCACAGGTGCCCCTGACAACAAGTGATGTCAAGCTGGTCACACCCACCTGGCCACGCGTGGCACACCCACCCTGGCTATGCCCACCCCGGTCCCCCAAATACAACCTTGATGTAGCCCTCAATGAAATCGAGTTTGACAACCCTGCCCTATAAATATAACTTGCTCAGATTTCGTTAACAGATCCTCCATCAACCAGCCTATTTTGATTCTATGACCCTACATTAGAATGATCTTGTGCAGAAGCAAGCTTCTTCATAATACACCAACAAACGATCTGACATTTTGCCATTCAGCTAATTGGGAACAAATAAACAGACAGATGGATGCTTCACCACCAAGTTATAGACAGTAAATATCATTTCAATCCACTAGTCCCTGACCACAATGAAAATTAAACATACAAACCACCCATTCATGTGCAATTATTTCCTCACAAGTACTGTAATCTGGCTTTTTAAGCTTTTCAAATATACTCAAAGACCCTGCTTTCTTTCTAGCATGACTGGCTAAAATAGCTTTGCACACAATTTAAGCATATGCATGTATAATCAGGTGGAAACTTCCAGAGAAATACGACAAACTGAAGATGTCTCTGTAAAAGCAAAACTGATGTCCATGGTGAACACTAAGAAACCAGTCACTGGTTACTTGGAACCTCTCTGGATAAAGAGAGGGCAGGAGATTGCCCACATATTCTCTGAATAGCTGCACTTTGCAAGGAGACCAAAAGACAGTGATTTTCCATGGGTTTGACTGTTGGGAGACAACAGGATCAGCAATCTTGTGAACAACCATAACAAAACCTTTTAAAGCAGTGTCCCCCAACCTTTAGGGCTATGGGGACGAGGGCATGGTTCTGCATGCTACCTAAATCCCACGCATACACAGATGAACCTTCACTCACTTGCACTTGGTTCCTATTGGGTAGTTCATGGCCTGGGATTTGCGGACTCCTGTTTTAAGGGACCCCAGGTTTGTAAATCTTACTTTCTAATAACTTTTGAAAAATGCCTATTAACTCCCTTAAAGCTATTAGAGACCTTCCGAACAGTACTTTGGGATAATAGGTGAATTTATGTTGAACTCTAAACAAAAGAAAAATTAATTATAAGCTTAAGAAAGAAATTGAAACACAGAGCAAAAAGCTAAAACAATTTCGACCTAACAAAGTTATAAACAGATTAAAGATCCAGATAAATTTGGTCTATTGACTTTTACTACAAGATTTTAGAATTAATTATAAAAAATAATAATAAAAGCCTTCTCGGGGAAAACAAATTTGTTTTGGTTGTTGCAAGTTGCTAAATCATTTTATGCTTTTAAAGACTGGATACTAGATGGGATGAAAATTTCTAAGAATGAAGGAAAAATACCAACCTGCTTTTATTTATTGAGACCTAAAATGATGCACAATGATGAATGCCATGATGGATTTGCCCACTCATCAAACTTAGAGATACCCCAAAGCAAGCAAAATACTGGTCTATCTGTTAGTTTATAATCTAATAATTCCATTACTAGGTGTATGCAGAATCCTGGCCATTCTTAGAAATAAAATTTATGCTTGAAGATGTTTTGCAAAATACTAGCCTGTCATTTTATTTAATTAGAAGAATGTTTAAAACGAATTAGTTAGGTGAAGAACCTAATGAGCTTGCTACTCCGGGAACCCCATTTCTAGAAAAAAAAAAAAAAAAGCTCTTTTTGAGCAGCTTTCGTTTTCTGTTGAGCGACTTCTTTTGTATTGAGTTTTTTTACCGCAACAAGAGCAGAAAAGCCAGTTAGTAAGAAGCTGTCCATGGTCCTGAATTCCACAACTTCTACTTAAGAGATTAGGATAATTAATAAGAAAATGTCCTTGGACTGCCACAATGAAAAGTCACATCCTTGAGCTCTTGACTAAGAAATGTTTCTCATGGAACTTATAGTAGCTTTCAATTCTGAATACATAAAGAGATTGTATAAGTCAGAGTGCTACCACAAAGAAGACATACTTCCTATAGATCATCAGTGATATTTCCAATCATATATGACATACATCTATAATCATTAAAAAGCCTCTGAGAATAAATTCAGAAAATTCTTGTGTTATGATTCTTATTTCATTCAGATATATTTAAGGCAGTCATTTGCTGGATAGATGAGGAGCATGGTGGTTTGAATGCAGTATTGCAGTCTAATTCTGCAGACTGTCAAGGGTTTGATCCTTACTGGCTCAAGGTTGACTAAGCCTTCCATCCTTCTGAGGGCAGTAAAATGAGGACCCAGATTGTTGGGGGTGATAAGTTGACTCTATAAACTGCTGAGAGAGGGCTATAAAGTGATATGAAGCCGTATATAAGTCTAAGTGCTATTGCTATGATTCAAACAGAGGAGGCATACAACAGCCTGAAATCCTATTGAGATAGCCACTTCTGAATTGAGAAAAATCCCCAGGATGCAGTGACTATAATATACCATAATATTGTAATAAGATTGTTTTCTCTGAGAAACGTCCCAAGACAGAGTTATGAAATAGATGTCCAACCCACAGTCTATGGGCTGCATGCGGCCCTGGACAGTTAGTAATGCAGCCCCATGAAATGTAAATGTTTAACATTATTATGCAATTTTAGTTATATTTATTCAAATTAACTATATTATATATTATATAAGCACTTCAAGACAATTCCTCTTCATTAATGTGGCCCAGATAAATGAAAAGGTTGACACTCGTGCTCTAAAAAGTAGTAGTGAGAACAGAGCAAAATGTAAATTTCATTTCATTTCCATTTTGTTAAAAAATCTAGTTAAAATCTACTACAGTGTTTTTCAAACATGGTTCCTTTAAGGTATGTGGACTTCAACACCCACTATTCCCCAACCAGCCTGAAGGCCACACATTTGAAAGGTGACCCGTTTGAAGAAGAGTGACCTAGTTCAATAGAGCTGATATGATTAAATAGATTTTTTTCCCTCTTCTCCCCTATTAAAAATGAGAGGCTTTTAAGCCGTGAGTAGAAGAATCATAAAACACATTTCTTCAGCTTAATCTCTAGGCTTTGGTGATCAGTGTTAAAAGTGCAATTGTTCTTGATTGCTGTTTAATTGCTCCTTGTTGGCATTCCTCATCTTCGGGCCTGATTGATTTAGCACTGTTTTTGTCATTAAGATGCTACATCCCTATTAGGTCCTTGGAAGTCAACCACAAGCTAACTTCTGGAACTTGAATAATTTATATAGGCAGACAGCTAAATGGTTTACGATAGAGTTTTTCAACTTAATCGCTCAGCCCTCAAAGCCTCATTTATTTCTTGGTCTTCTTTTAAGATAAATGTTTGTTTGAGGTTGGAAGGCAGGGATTTTTTTTCTGGGCTACCTGCATGAAACCTATCTTCATTTTCTGGTAATTTTCACCTTTCAGGTAATCTGTTGATTATATTATCTGGGCATTCTGGGAGTTTTTAACATCTGGATGTCAACATCCAGATTGAGAATACAAATAAAAATCCAGGATCATTCTGTTTTTGAAATTCCTTACTATTTATTGAATACACAGCAGAGTAATGTTGAAGCAAAACTAACTCTGAGGTTCTCAAACCCCAGTCCATAGAATAAAACAACACTTTTCCAAGCCAAATCCCCAACCTTTCACATAGTTCATGTAAATAAGTTCTCATAGTTATGAGAACCATCTGCTTGTGATGTCTCTGAACAGATTCCAGGCTTCCATGGCCTTCAGCAGAATCGTAGAAGTTTTGTTTCTCAATGTAACCCATTTGAAAGCAATACCTCCCTCCTCTAATGACAAGTTGAAATGAGGTGGCATGTAGCTGCCAAGGTTTCATCTTTGACACTGGAAGGAAAAGGGAAGGAAAAGCTTAGAGAGATTAAAAATCAGTCAGGTCTTAAGGATCATTCAGAAGCAGCATCTGGACCAGAATGTGATAACATGAATTACTTATGTCTACACCTCGTTTCATTAACTGGGGGCAAGGCTGCTTGAAGGATCACCTCTCGCCTATTACATCGATCCAGCTCTCTAGGACAGGAAGGCAGGATATGTTGCAGCTCCATACAATATATTAAGAATGTACATCTATGGGACCAGAAAAAAGGACCTTCCCAGTGGTGGCCCCTTCTCTATGGAACAGTATTCCCTATGATTGGCCACCATTCTGTTCTTTTTCTGAAAGGTCCTGAAGACATGTTTTTTTTGTCACTGGGTCTGAGAACCCTGGATGGAGATGGAATCAATCAATTGGTTTATTTGATTGTTTGTTGTTGCCATAGGGCAGAGGGTTGCAGGGGGAAGTTGCAGCCGAAAACAGAGCTCAGGAGCCCGTTTTCTCTGGCAGAGTGCTTAGTCCACCACAGGTGCCCCCGACATGAGTGACGTTGAGCTGGCCACGCCCACCCTGGCCACACGCACTCTGCCCCCAAGGCCACACGCACTCTGCCCCTGACATGAGTGACATTGAGCTGGCCACACACACCCTGGCCACATGCACTCTGCCCCCCTGAGGTCAAACACAACCCTGATACAGCCCTCAATGAAATTGAGTTTGACACCCCTTGTCTAGAGCCTTACATCATACACAGAATCTCAAGCCTTAGCAGCTTAGCAGTTAACTGACTGTCATTGCAGTGGCTTCAAAACTTGTCCATGACTCTAAGCACAAGAAACTCTGATCTTTTTTCTCCTTCTCTTTTCGAAGTGCATTGCCTGCGCTCCAAGAGAAATGCTAAGAAGAGACAGAATTGAGAGACAAACGCTGCTCGTTCCATTGCTTTAATGGACCATCAAATCCTTTACCTGCAATTCAGCAGCACTGAAACCGCAAAGAGGGAGTGATTGATAGAGCAGTGCGCTTGGCAAGGTGTAATTTTAACAGTGATATTTCTCACTGTGAAACCATCAGAATGCAAAGGGTCAGGAGAAGCCTATATTTTCTTGCAATTCAGCCTTTTAAAGTATACCGCAATTCTCTCCATTTGCCACAGTTAATGGCAAGCACTCAGCCTCGCATCATTCTTCCCAGGTTCCCTTGCAGCTTTCCCCATTTTCGCACTGCATGAAGAATATGCAATTGCTAACTTTTGCTGTGGCTACTTTGCACCAGCTTTTCAGAGATTTTCTTTTATAGATAGATAGAAAGATAGATAGAAAAAGAAAGAAAGAAAGAAAGAAAGAAAGAGAGAAAGAAAGAAAGAAAGAAGGAAGGAAGGAAGGAAAGAAGGAAAGAAGGAAGGAAGGAAGGAAGGAAGGAAGGAAGGAAGGAAGGAAGGAAGAAAGAGAGAAAGAGAGAAAGAAAGAAGGAAGGAAGGAAGGAAGGAAGGAAGGAAGGAAGGAAGGAAGGAAGAAAGAAAGAAAGAAAGAAAGAAAGAAAGAAAGAAAGAAAGAAAGAAAGAAAGAAAGAAAGAAAGAAAGAAAG
>NW_020769348.1:1480920-1501758 GCF_900518735.1 Pseudonaja textilis
AAGAAAGAAAGAAAGAAAGAAAGAAAGAAAGAAAGAAAGAAAGAAAGCAAGCAAGCTTTATGGCACTCCTGACCTCTGTTATTCCCACACAGCTTTCCTTTATAGGTTTCCAGGTTCAGCAGGAAAATCATATTCTAAAGTTTTGGCTTGACATGTGATGGAGAAAGCCCAGGGCAGAAACAACAAGAAAAAAAGAGTGGGAGGAAGAAAAAAGAAAATATTGCAATTTGATTAAGGGTTCAAGCTACATTTTCCTTTTCATCGTTGTTCTAGAAAATGCCTGAATTGAAGGTCTTTCTGAGGGTAGAAAGTCAAAGGAACCAGTCATTCGGCCAGCCAGCCAGGATTTGAGAGGATTTGTAATGTCTTTATTTATCTAATTTTTGCAGTTGTTCAACTCCATTCAAAAAACTGTGTGTCAGCGACCTAATGTTGTGAGTATTTTAACATCTAAAATTTTAAGATTTTAAAATGAAAGAGAAAGGAAGAAAGTAGAAAAACTGCTAAAATCACAGAGAATGAGAACTTTAAATTGGGCAGATATTGGCTTTGGATAGGCATTGTAAAATGCTGGAGTCATTTATACAAACAACTAATTTTATATTAATATTTTGAAGATAAAAGTGATAAAATTCATAGCTGGGGTATGAAGGAGGATGAAACAGACAATCCACAGCAAGGATGAGGGACTGATACAGTGGCAATGAATACAGGTAGTCCTCAAATTAAAACCATTCTGTCAGGATTCCAACAGTGACCCCCATTTAAATCATGAGTCTCAAGCCAAACTTCCAAAACTTAAAAAGGATTTATTGGGAGTAAAAATGTCTGGCACTGCCTGGGTGAAGCAGATTCTGACACACATAATTCATTGTTACTCTTGACCCTGGTTTTCCCCCCACCCCCTCAGTGTATTGTGAGTCATATTCCCCAATGAGACACATCCATTGCCAAGAGTCATCAATCATGCTCTCCAGTTAGAATTTTGCACGGCAGAAACTTCAGTCATCTAGTTACTATCTTTGAAAACATTTATGGAATGCAGTTTTAGTTTGCAAGCTGCCCACTGCTCCCCCCTCCCTTTCTGTTGGCAACTCTAAAAAGACCATAGAAATATGAGTTGACACATTCTTTTAGTGACTGTTCGAAGTTACAACAGAAATGAAAAAAGTGACATATGACCATTTTTTTTGCACTTATGACTGTTGTAGCATCCCCATGGTCAGGTAATCAAAATTTGGATGCTTGGCAACTGGCTCATATTTATGATGGTTGCAAATGTCCCAAAGTCATGTGTTTACCTTTTGTGACCTTCTGACAAGCGAAGTCAACGGGGAAGCCAGATTCACTTAACAACTATGTTACTAACTGTACAACTGCAGCGATTCACTTAACAACTGTGGCAAGAATGGTCTTAAAATGAGGCAGAACTCACTTAACAACTGTCTCACTTAACAACAGGCATTTTGGGATCAATTGTGGTCATAAATCGAGAAGTATCTGTAGTCTGGCCTCCTCTTAATAGTCTTCTGAATGGATTCTGTCTAGATTTCATAGATCTGAAAACACTGTCAGCTAATTTAGAACTCTCTCTCCAAATAAAATGATTTCTTTTATGGAAGGCCCATAATTAGCAGGCCAAATCTGAGTGAGGGCAAAAGAAGAAAAATCTAAATCCTGACAAAACAAGAGAAAAATTTGCTATCAAGCACTAAAGATACATTATACCTTCAATGGTGAATGAACAATGAACATTTGCCAAGAATTGGATATATTTGATCTGCAAATTAACCTCCCAAGACCCAAAATTGAACATCAGAGTGTAAAAATGTCCCACATTACACCTTAATGCAACCATTATACAAGCTCAGCAAACTTCATCACATTTGCACCACACATTAAAAAAATGTCAGCCTGTCCACGGTGAGTAATAATTTACGAAAGAAAGCAGGCATGTGAAATATAGGGCAGGGTGGGGAGGGAAGTTTTATTTCCAGATTGGAAATATACTTCCAAATCTTGGCTGCATAATTTTTTTTTTCTAAATCCACCCCCCCTTATTTTTTTTTTACAGCCAACGTTTTCCCAAAATCTCAGCAGATCAAAGTTGTGCAGACAGGGAGAAAAAGGAGGCGGAGGGAAGAAAGCAATCCCGCACAAAAAAATTAATAACTATTTAAGTATTCTGTTTCATCATGATAACAAACAGATGGTTTTAATATTCTAGAGGCTAATTTCTGAACAATTAAAAACACAGCAAGACATTAGCATCTAATGAAACATTTTAACTATCAGCATAGGCATCTGCCATTAATTTCCACACAGTAAGGACTTGCTTCTTTCCAATCTGTTCTTTGTTAAGGAATTTTTTCCCCCTTCCTCTCTCTCTCTCTCTCTCTCTCTCTCTCTCTCTCTCTCTCTCTCTCTCTCTCTCTCTCTCTCTCTTTCTCTCTCTCTTTCTCTCCCCCCCTCCCACCAACTTGGAATTTAGTGGAGTAGAGAATTAACAACTGTTTTCAATCAGCAATCAGCGGGTATTTCGCCAGCGTTCATGGAGACCATCCATACCATGGGGGCATAAATACACCCTTTGCGATAGCTTTGATGTGAACGTAGAGCTGAGGTTTCAGAAGGGATCTCGATTCCTAATTAGCTCTTCCTCTTGAAATGCATGGGTTAACTCCTTGTAATGGTGCCATGTCTCCTTTTATTAGCTTCTTGGGAATGGGCTGGGAGGGCGAGGAAGAGATGGAATTATTTCAGAAAGCTGCCCTGAAATTCAGTTTATCCAAAGACCGATATTTTTTATTTGGGGGGGGGCAGGGGGATAAAGGGAGGGAGAGACCCCACTCAGCGCCAGCAAAGACCCCACGTTTATGAAAACCATGTGGATGAGATGTTCTTCAAAGGGACTGCAAAAACTTTATATTTATGGCTTGATTTATTACTCCATCGCTCTTTGGAGATATGGACAGTTGGGGAAGGGGTGTTGGCCATCAAAGATAACGCCTGAAGGAAGACAACTCACAATGGTTTCAAGATGGCATACCCAAGCTTTTGGTAACACATTGCAAATTGTCTTAACGTCATCCAGTGTTAAGTGTTGGAAAATAAGATTATATTCATTTATATAAAGGTAAAGGTTTCCCCTGTCCAGTCATTTCCGACTTTAGGGCACAGTGCTCATCTCCATTTCTTAGCTGGGAGATCCAGAGTTGTCCGAAGAAATTTCCATGGTCAGGTTGCCAGACTGACTATACGCCAAGGCACTTGGAATGCTGTTACCTTCCCATTGAAGTGGAACCTATTAATATACTCACATTTGCCTGCTTTCGAACTGCTAGGTGGGCAGGAGCTGGAAGGCAAGGAACGGGAGCTCAGTCTGTCGTGCGGCACTCAAACTCAGGCTGTCAGCTTTCCAGCTGACAAGCTCAGTGTCTTTAACCCAATTCATTTATACATACAAATACATATCACTACTTTCTATCACGGGTCCCAGGGGATGCAATCAATATGAAACAGCAACAACAATAAAGCAAGCAATGGCATGCAGTCAAAAAGAACTAGGGAAAAAAATAAAGAAACGACTATCCAAGTTTCTATCAGTAACATATAAAAGCTTGGGAGAATAGCCTAATCACATACGGTGTTAAAATGAAACCAATGTGGATCTCAGCTTGGATTCCAGGAATCAGACCTTTTATAGTAGAGCCATCCACTTCAAACTAGTCCCTTATTCACTAAGCCTGTGAGAATCAGATCCAATCTAATCTGAATAAGTGATTCAATTCAGAAACTTAATTTGCTTGGATTGCATATTCAAATCAATTGGAATGAAATCAGACCAGTTCAATTTGATTCAACCAAATTCAGACTTTAATGCTGGGGGGGGGGGGGGGGGGAGGGGTTGTGCACAAATCCACATTCATACACACATGGTAGTTAAATCAGAACCGATTCAATGGGATCAGACCAAAGATGCAGGAGATTTGATCAAATACATTGAATGCAGGATCGAATATTCACTCAGATTTCCTATTTATCCTATGCTCAGATATGCTCTGTAGATTACTGAACTTTCTATCTCATGGGTGGAAGTATCCCAAAACAACCACTCCTAGAATTCCTACAGAAGTTTCCATCACACTGTAATTTTCAGTGTGAAGGAAGAGGAGAATATATAAGAAGTAATTATCTACATTTCTTTAGATTATGCTGGTTGCCTTTAAAATAAATCAGAACACTTAGAACTTTTGCTTTCATCTATTATGTCTCCATGTTCACTTTTTTTTTGGAACATGTCTATAGCACACTAAAGGTCAAAATATCCTTTGACCCTCAAAAAGTGGTTTGGAAAAGTTATCTTAAAAATCCATTTAATTGTTACAGTTTTAATTGGTTTGTCCATGAGACCATTTGGTCTTTCAATGAGACCGTTTGCTTTTTCAATGAGACCATTTGCTTTTTCAATTCAAGTACCATTCAGATAAAAGGCTCAACATTGTTGCCGATGAGAAGTAAATTAGAAACGTACATGCAAAGCAGTGCTTGATATTTATTGTCCTGTGTCGAGAACATCTTGAATTCAGTGCCAAAGTACACCGAGATTGCCTCTATTAGCTTTACAACCAACAGATATTCATTTATTTATTTCATGGGACTTAATTTCTGTATAGCTGCAGTCTCAGATTCTTCCCTTTCCCAGGAATGAACGACAATTTATTTGAGGGAAAGGACTCAAGATGATACTAAACAGTCAGATTCATAAATACATGAGCAAGAGAGGTACTGATACAACTTCCCCAGGCAATTAATTGTTTAACAATTAACTGATTAATTGTTCTCATTGTCAGGAAATTTCTCCTTGATTTTAGGTTGGAACTCCGTTTGATAAGCTTCCATTTATTATTTTTTGTCTTGTCTTCAGGTGCTTTAAAGAATAGGTCGGTCCCCTCTTCTGCGGGACATGTATCAGGGGTGGGCTACCACAAGTTCTCCCCAGTTTGGGTGAACTGGTAGCTAATTTTATCATTTTTAATTACCGGTTCGGCAAATCTGGTAAATCCCACCCCTGGCTGGCTCCGCCCAGTCACCCTTCCTTTCCCAAGAATCCCCATGCAGCCATTTTGAATGCCAGGTAAGTATAGGCCCCATGAAAAGGCTTGGGGAGGGCAAAAAACAGGCCTCCCGGAACTTCAGGAAGGCCAGAAACAGGCCCCTGGATGCTTGGGAGGCCATTTTTGCCCTCTTGGAGGCTTCGGGAAAGCCCCCGGAGCCTGGGGAGAGCCAAAATGCCCCCCACCATGGTGCAAGAGGCCGAATAGGCCACGCCCACTATGGCCACACCCACCCAGCAACCGGTCATAGAACCGGTTGCTGGAATTTTTGAAGACCACCCCTAACATGTATAAGCGTATGTGGCAGTTAAATTTCATTCCTTGAAAATGAACCCATCATTACCCCTCCCAGAAGTCAGAAGTTGTAGGAGGGAACGAATCTTTCCCAGACAGCAAAGAGAACAGAGCAGCTGGGAATGTCTGGTAGGCAGGAAGGAAGCAAAGTCGGACCTTCCCTAACAATTCACACAATGCATGTAGCAGTTATGCAGAAGCTGGTTTAGTCTGGCAAGTTTCTATTAATAGACAAAGTACAATAATAAAATACTCAGAAAGTATTTCCACTTCTCGTTCTTGGTTCTTTGGCCCTGGCAGGTATTCTAAAATAGGAAGGATGAATGAATTCAAACCCAAAGATTTGGTCCTGGAGAACAAAGGAAGATGTAACAGTAACATTAGCTCGTTTTTTTAAAAAAATAGTTTATACATTACAATGTTCAAAGAGATTCATGGATTTTACCAAGGTTCATTGTCTCCGTTCTCAGCCTTAATTCCATTCAAAAATTACCACAAATCACACCTCTGTGAATGAATGGTTTGTCTCTGAAGGGGGCACCGTCTGAGTAGTGCTCGAAGTTGTGCATTTGTCCCAGGGAGAATCACATATGCACAAGAATGGAAAGACACATCAATTCCCACAATGGAAGAATGGATGAAAAAAGTGATGGGGTTAGCAGAGATGGCAAAGGAGACTCTTCATTAAAGAGAAGAACAGTTTCCACCAGAAACTGCTTCTGGATTTTATGCTCAAAACAGAAAAAAAAAAAAACCTGAAACTTGGATTTTAGGTTTTGATCATTAGATTAACTTTGTGGTTATAAAAATGGTTTGCACCTGCTAAGAAATGCAAAGCAAAAAACTGACACTAACTAAACTAACTTTATTTTGTATTCTACTGCACTGAAAAAAGTCAGAAATCACTAATTCTTTTCTTTTTCTTTCTATACTCTTGCACTCTTTCTTTCCCCCTTTTCTTTCCCCTTTCTATTTTGACTATTGTTTGTATTTTATATCATAATAAACTCTAATAGAATTTGAAAAGGTTCCTGTATCTGCCATGGGATCCCTACCTGGGCAGCACAGTGAGCCCGTTGGATTGTTACACTTGATTGTTCACATCAAATATGATTTAACATAACATCTCTGGAACTGTGTCATTTGACCATTCATACCAAGTGTGACTTAATACTGCTAGAACTGTGTCATTTGACCATTCATACCAAATGTGACTTAACACAATATCATTGGAACATTATCATTTATCTGTTCATATCAAATATGACTTAACACAATGACATTGGAACTATATTATTTGACCATTTATAGCATGTATGACTTAACACAACATCGCTGGAACTGCGGCACAACTGTTTATATCAAATATGACTTAACATAACATCATTGGAACTTTGGTACTTCATTATTCATACCAAATATGACTTAATACAGCAACATTGGAACTGTATTATTTGACCGTTCATACCAAGTATGACTTAATACAAGACCAGTGAAACTGTGTCATTTGATCTTTCATACCGAGTATAACTTAACACAACATCTTGAAACTGTCATTTGACCATTCGTATCAAGTATAACTTGATGCAAGATCCCAAATTTGTCGGGATGGTAGTAAGAGAAGATCAAACCCTGATGCGGACTATGATTCAACCCAAACCAGTACCAGATAGCTCATAGCCTGATTTAGAGAAGCTCTCTGCCTTTCCTTCTCAGAACATCACACGTAAAAACAAAATGGTGGTCCACAGGCATTGTTGGGAGGAAAGAGAAAGAAAGACACATTGGAATAAACAGTTGATGTCAAAGAAATGGGATTTTTGTGCCTTAAAAGCAAAGCAACCTGAAACAGTACACTGTCCTCATCATTTCCACACCGCTCCCCTTCCCTCCCCTGTATCTCTTTGCAAACCACGGTAACAGCTGTGTTTCTCCATGGCAATAAAATGGAACAATTTAATAGCCTTTATTGTTCTGCTGTGATGTTTGAGCATAGCCATTTTCTTCCCTCTGAGGAGTCCATAGCCCCACAAGGGCAGGAATGAGACAAGATCTCATTTACCTAAAAGCGCTTATAAATTTTTAATTTGCTTTAACAACTAAATTAACAAGTCCCTCATTCAGGCAAGTTTTATGGCCTCTTGCCACTTGGGGAGGACCATAAAAGTTTTATAGATAATCCAGAGCTACCAAGGCTGCTCATAATAAATTGTCTGTTTCCTGTTATTTTATCAAACCACTGGGTTCCTTAATGGCTTAAAGTCACAGCTTCTTGGTTCCTAGGTTCCTATATTTATAAACTGTAGAGAATATCTAAAATTCTGTCAGGCCCCTGCTCCATCCTTCCAAAGATAGCTTTTCAAAAAATATCAGAACTAATATTTTTTCTTCCTTCATGCCAAACCTACACAAATTCTGATATTATCTTACATTATTGTAAGAATGATAGACAAGGCAGTAAGCCAATGAGAAATTATTTCTGCAGGTGAGTTACACCTTCTTAGCTTGAGGTTCTTTCAATTTGAGATTCTTTCATTTTCCCCAAATGCCCCATTAAAACTATACAAAATGTCAGGCCCTGCTTGGTAATTCTTTCAATATGGATGTGGCTTTTCCTCCTTTTGTGTCAGTAGAAGGAACTTCTTCTGTCATAAACAGATAGACTAAAACATTTTGGTATTGTGGTGCAAATGGTCATCGGCCAAGGCCATGGCCACCAATTTAAATGATTTTAGCAAGAGACAATTACTGGAAGGCCAATGGTAGCTAGATTTGATGGCTGAATACTATCTTCTGAATCACAGACTGCATGTCGTGAATAGGAGCCAATATGTTTTTGTGAATCATACAAGTAGTTCTTAATTTAAGACCTCAACTGGGACTGGAATTTCTCTTATAAGTTGGTGCGGTCATAAAGTGAGTGATTACATGACCAGACCTGATTTTATTATCATTGTTCCTGTGGCCATTAAACAAATCGTGTGGTCATTAAGTGAATTGCAAACTAGTTAAGTGAATCCAGCTTCCCAAATTGACTTTGCTTTCTTGGAAGCCAACTGGGAAGGTTGCGAATCATGATCACAAAACCTCAAGATGCTGCAACTGTCATAAATCTAAGCAGGTTGCCAAGTGCCCAAATTGCAATCACAGTAGTGTGACAACTTTGAGAATGAGTCAGAAGTCATTGGGCACAAATGGTCATAAGGTGAGGACTACCTGTACTATGATGCATTACAATATAATTATATAATCTCACTGAGAAATTGTAGAAGCTGTAGGTCTAAAACATTTAGAGATGGAGAACTATGGCCCTTTTATGACTTGTGGACTTCAACTCCCGGAATTCCTGAGCCGGCTTTGCTCCGCAGACCAGAGGTGGTATTCGGCAGGTTCTGACCAGTTCTGGAGAATCGGTAATAGAAATTTTGACTAGTTTGGAGAACCGGCAAATACCACCTCTGACTTGAGATTTTACAGTATCTTTCCCCGCCATGCCCACCAAGCCACACCCACAGAACCGGTAGTAAAAAAAATTGAATCCCATCACTGGCCAGTTGGTGCAATGGTTAAGAGCAATGGTCTAGGCCAGAGGTGTCAAACTGGCAGCCTATAGACTGGATGAGTCACACACAGGCCACACCCATCCCAGTTCCGTGCATGAATAAAAAGTCATGAAACGTCACATGACAGCAACGTGACATGGTGAGCTTGAACCAGTGGTCTAGGCTAACTGTGAGTTCGAGTTCAATCTTAAGCAAAAAGCCAGTTGGGTGACTTTAGGTCAGTCCCTTTCCCTCAGTCCTTAGAAGAAACCAGAGGAAAACCACTTCTAAAAATATTTCTAAGAAAACTAGCAAGGGCTTGTTCAGTCACCCAAAGTTAGGATTGTCTCCATACACAGGATTCTGATAACTCTGATAATTGGTTACAAGATCCTTAAATTGACTTAAAACTTAGAATAACTTTAGAATAACTTTATTGTCACTTTAAATGTACATTAAAGTTCAATGGCTTAGCCTGCGTTTAGGGTTGTGGAAAGTTCCAGAAGAAACCACAAGCCTGTGGGTTAAATATGTGATCCAAACTACAGAAAGCGCACATGAATATTTTTATAACCTTCTATCCCTTATCTACTTTAGTGTGTTGACTTCCTCTTATGTAACTAAATTAAAAATAAGAAATCTATATATATATTTGCTTCAAACTGCAGTCAGGGTTCTTCCAATCTTATGGGAGTACCCACTTTTGTTCAACTAAACAAACATGTCCATTTATCCAGAGAGTTCTGGACTCGGTCTTTCGAACTGCTAGGTTGGCAGAAGGTGGACAAGTAATAGGAGCTCACTCCATTACGTGGCGCTAGGGATTCGAACTGCTGAACTGCCAGCCTTTCTGATCGACAAGCTCAGTGTCTTAGCCACTGAGCCACCATGTCCCTTGGGTTGCATTGGGTAGCATCAAATATTGCAGGGGTCCCCAACCACCGGTCCCTGGACTGGTACCGGTCAGTGGATCATTTTTTACCGGGCTGCAAAGCTTGGGCGCCGCCATCTTGTTTCGACAGTGCTTCCGGGTTTTCGGTTGGAAAGTGCTTCCAGTTTTTCAGTTGGAAAGCGGCGTTTGGGTGCTCGCGCCTTAGTTTCATCGAAGGGTGGTGGTGGCTTCGAACGAAGAGCCATCCCGATGGCAGTGGAGTCTCACGTTACTCAGGTACCAGTCCGTGGAAGAATAAATAATCGCGAAACTGGTCCCTGGTTCGAAAAAGGTTGGGGTCCACTGAAATATTGGATTAAAAGTTTGATTCAGCAGAGGTCTTCTCATATTCTGTTTTAGACAGTAGTTTGGGTCATTTTCCACACTTTCTCCTTGAATGTGTAAGCATTTGCTCCTCACGTCAGATCTGCTTTTTAGGTTTAAATGGTTGGGTGTGAGGGTTCGTTCCATAAATACTCTACTATCTGATGATAAGGACGATGAATGCTAGGAATTGGAAACCAATTAGGACTCCCTACTAGGATAACCAGTTAAAGCATTGACTGATTGATGATATGCCATCAAATTGTTTTTCACTCTCCTAGAGATTACACAGATAAATAGATTTTTCTCCAAGAAGTTCTCCAAGAAGTAGAGTAGAGTAGAGTAGAGTAGAGTAGAGTAGAATAGAATAGAATAGAATAGAATAGAATAACAGAGTTGGAAGGGACCTTGGAGGTCTTCTAGTCCAACCCCCTGCTCAGGCAGGAGACCTGATACCATTTCAGACAAATGGCTGTCCAATCTCTTCTTAAAGACTTCCAGTGCTGGAGCGCCCACAACTTCTGGAGGCAAGTTGTTCCACTGATTAATTGTTGTAACTGTCAGCAAATTTCTTCTTAGTTCTAGGTTGCTTCTCTCCTTGATTAATTTCCATCCATCCCATCCATTGATTAGAGCATCACAATAACAGTAGCAGAATTAATGTTACTGTTGGGTAATTCTCTGGTAATGCAGTCTGTAGGGGAAACCAAAGGTAACCTGGCAGCATTCTAAATTTACCTCCTTGTCTCACATTTCTATTTTTCTTTTAACCAGAAGGGCAACACCATTTCCCTCTTGATCTCCCCAAAGGGTTAAAACATTTGCAACATCAAACAGAAAAAAGAAAAAACACTGCAGGGCATTTTCGAGAAACCCACTAGGCTGTGAGCTGGCTTCTTAAGTGCAACCAAGGGAGAGGACTTATATACTGGCTCCAGAGCGCTCGCTTAAGGGAAGTTAGAGGAGATGATGTTGGAAAACAGCCATTGTTTCTCTAAGCTACTGCTGCATCTCATTTCGCTTAAGAACTAGTAACAAGGTGGGCAAAGTTCCAAGCAAAGAAAAAAGAAACTTGAAAAACTAAACCTGAATTGTGCATTTTCTCCCAACTGCGTTAACCTCCAAGTGTTGGCAAAAGAGTAAATTCTGATTTTCAACCATGGGCTTTTTCCAATGCAATGTAATACATTTGAAAATGAAACTGCTGGAATGTAGGTTCTTCAAAAAACCAAGCAAAGGGAGAAGGTTGTTTAAAAAAGAGATTGCAGTGGGTGGAACAATAAGAGATTGAAAGTTCTGATCTGCTGGGTCTCTAAAGACTGGAGGAATAACAGTGGTTGCCATGGGGTTAGGAGAGTGTTAAAGAAACCAGGAGACTGTGAGTTCTAGTCCCACCTTAGCCGTGAAAGCCAGCTAGGTAACCTTGGAATAGTCACTCTCTCTCAGCCCAAGTCTCCCCAAAGGGTTGTTGTTGTGGGGAAAATAGAAACAATTATGAGATATGTATGCCACCTTTAATTGCTTATAAATATAGCGAAGTTGGGATTTAAACAAACTAACAAACCAATAAATAGAGGCAAACCAAAGGACAGCCTTTTCTAACCGTGCAACATTAGTAACCCTAGTTGATGGCCCCTAACTCATAGTTTGAAATGGGAGATTGTACAGATTTACAAATAATCCACCTGTTATTAGTTGGTAGTGGTGAAAATGTCTGGAGACTGCAGATTCAGGTGGGATTTAGTTGTTTATTTGAAAATCAGATTTATAGGCCACCCAGCTCCTACAACTCTGGGCAGTGTACAAGATAAATAACAATCCAAACAAAAGAAGCTGATAACCTGGAGAATAACAAGCCAAACACCTTAACAAACTTTCCCAGAGTGCCACACAGTTCCTAACCTAGCATCTGGGGAGTGAGAAGGGAAGGGCAGGTTGTCAAGTTTGTTTAAAGAATGGTAGAGTTTAGGGCATCTTGAATATTCAGAGGGATGCTTATTCCAGAAGATAGACACTGCAACAAACAGGGTATACTGCTAAAGTCACCTTACATGGCATAGTTTTCAAGGGCAGATCCATATAGAGTGCATTGTGATCATCCATGCAAGAGGTAACTGAGTGGCCATGAAAAGGGATTCGCTGTTCAGGAAAGGCTGTAATTGGTTCACCAGATGAATTCGAGCAAAGGCCTCCAGGAAACAGTTGCCCTTGTCCTTCAAGCAAGGGCTGTGAGTTCACAAGCATCTACCAAGTTCCCTCCGTAGGACTGCTACCGCATTTAGAACTACAGATGGGAAGTCCTCGGAATTAGGAGAACCCCAAAACACACAGCTGCGACTTGGTTGGGCTGGAGTCAAGAGGTTAAACAAGTGAGAGCTTTAAGACCCATCGGCTCCCCAAAAGTCAGAAGCCTCAGTCTCAGACCCTCCCACCCCCAGTCAACAGGAATTGGAATTGGCCACCGAGAAAAGAGAACCGTGCTTCCATCTATTGAGTTTGAGAGAGAAAAAAACTGGGATGTTTCTCTGGTGAGACTGGTTTATCCGGGCAACCTGATCTACCCAAATATGGGATGGAGCATACTGCTTCCACTTTTGCCTTTCAGCCCCAATCCAGGAGCTTTTGCAGGCAGTCGCTTTTGTGACAAACTATTTTTGCGTTAAATTTATATTTAATGACAAAGAAATAAAGGGAGACTAGTATCGATCTACAGTATTTAAAGCTATTTAGCTCTTGTCAGAAAGGCGAAAGCAGAAGCAGTATACTCTGTCCCATATTTGGGTAGACCAGGATGCTCTGATAGACTGGTCTCACAGGAAAAACACTTAATCTCTCCCCTGGTGCAGCCAACAAGGCCAGGGGAGCCCATGGCTTAGAGCTTAATACATCTACCTAATATGTAAGTAGGCCAGGTTTGAATCCCAGAAGAGTAAGGCTAGCTGACAGGAGCTAAATAGCTTGAAATACTAGTCTCCCTTTATTTCTTTGTCATTAAATATAAATTTAACAATCCTATAAAATGGTTTTTGCAGGATCCAATGATTTAATCAAAACTACAAAAGCAATATCATTCATTCATTCTCTGTATAGTCATTCATTCATTCAATTTCTATAGCTGCCAAATTCAACCAAGTGACTCTGCAGTCATGCCATTGCAATGAAAATTATACCTCTTTTGTACATGTGTATGACATTGTGGCACATATAAACAAGGCATTACATCAGTGCAACAGTGTTTGCATCATTTGACCCCCAATCTATAGATGTCTCTGGCCGTTGTGGAAGTTGGCCATTCCATTGCTGTTATGCTGGGCATAACTATCACAAAATATCAGTTGAACAGAACTCTCCACCATACCACAGTTCATTGTTTTTCAACCTTGGCAGTTTTAAGATGTGAGGATTTCAACAACCAGAATTCCCCACTCAG
This sequence comes from Pseudonaja textilis, assembly GCF_900518735.1. The sequence goes on from NW_020769348.1 coordinate 1,494,559, forward strand.
AAATCAGGGAGTTGAGGTCCACATATCTTAAAGTTGCCAAGGTTGAGAAATACTGTGAAAGATGATCTCTATCATTCAAGCTTATCATTATTTTTTTGAGGAGCAAGAGGCCACAGATTGCAAACATCTACCATTTCTGTTTTCTAAAATTACCTAAAAAAAACCCCACCAGGATAATAAAGGTTGACACTTGCCTTTGCCATGTATCAACCCTCAATTTATTTATCCCTTTTTAATTGAAATATTTTAAATAGTCAAATGCTAGTAAAACACACACAGAGAGAGAATGTCCATGGCCTATATCAGATCATTCACTGATTCACTCATTCATTCCTTTAGTAAAGCTGTATTACTATTATTCTTCTCATCTTTCCTATTACCTGCCTCCTTTTCTACTTATGACTATATCTTTGTTGTTTGTATCTTTACAGTTTATATTGTTTTATATAGTTTCCTAGTATGATTTATGTTGATGGCTTACTATCACTAAGTGTTCTATCTTATGAATTATGATGAATGCATTTTTATGATGACTATGATCGTGACTGATCACTTATAGCTTTTATGTACATTGAGAGCTTATGCACCAAAGACAAATTCCTTGTGTGTCCAGTCACACTTGGCCAATAAAATATTCTATTCTATTCTATTCTATTCTATTCTATTCTATTCTATTCTATTCTATTCTATTCTATTCTATTCTATTCTATTCTATTCTATTCTATTCCATTCCATTCCATTCCATTCCATTCCATTCCATATTCTATTCTACTCTACTCTACTCTACTCTACTCTACTCTACTCTACTCTATTTCTATTCTATTCTATTTCTATTTTATTTCTATTTCTTTCCCCTTCCCCTTCCCCCCCTTCCCCTTTCTGTTCTATTCTAGTTCTAGTTCTAGTTCTAGTTCTAGTTCTATTTTATTCTAGCCACAGGCTACCCCAGGCTTGGAGATCAGAAACTTGTAACCTGTATAGTGCAGGTAGTCCTCAACTTACAAACATAATTTTAACCCAACTTTTCTGTTGGGTTCAGTTATGGTTGTAATTACAGTTGTTATGTGAACTTTGCCCCATTTTGTGACTTTTCTTGCCATCGTTGTTTAAGTGAATCACTGCAGTTTAAGTTAGTGACACTGTTGTAAAGGGAATCTGGCTTCCCTATTGACTTTGCGTGTCAGAAGGTCACCAAAGGGGATCACATGACCCCGGGACACTGCAATGGTCATAAATATGGACAAGTTGCCAAACGTCTGAATTTTGATCACGTGACTACGGGGAAGCTGCAAGGGTTGTAAGAGTGAAAAACAGGTCATAAGTCATTTTTCCCAGTGCTGTTGGAACTTCAAACAGTCACTAAACAAATGGTTGTAACTTGAAGACAGGCAGAAATCAAGGGAATGTAAAACAGTGGAGAGGGAAAGGGAGAAGGAAGGAAAGGAAAGGAAAGGAAAGGAAAGGAAAGGAAAGGAAAGGAAAGGAAAGGAAAGGGAGGAAGGAAGGAAGGAAGGAAAGAAGGAAGGAAGGAAGGAAGGAAGGAAGGAAGGAAGGAAGGAAGGAAGGAAAGAAAGACAGAAAGAAAGAAAGAAAGAAAGAAAGAAAGAAAGAAAGAAAGAAAGAAAGAAAGAAAGAAAGAAAGAACTCCAAGTGGGAACCTTTCCAAAACTGCAGCTGTGCCAGCCCATTAAAAAGCTGAAACTCATTTTGTTGCTCGACCTCATGCTTATTACCACATAACTATTCATCAAAGAAATTTCAGTGCAATTAATTAAATTATTCCCAGGCTTGTGCCACGGCATCGTTATTCCTGTATCAGCTTTCACTCATGTCCCTTTCAGCTAAGGCTACTATGCCAAGAGGCATCTCTAGAATGACCCAGCTGCCATAAAATTGCCGATATTGCTATTCTCATCTCTCACTTCTGTTTTTTTCCCCCTCAATTTCCATTTATTCTCCATGAGGAGTTTCCTGCCAACTTATTGGCAGGGACTCTTGCCAAGAGGGATGCAATGCAATTTGCCTGCAGAGTTAACATTAAAATCAAAATCAGATGCGGCTCACCTGTAACTGCAATATAAAAATCAATGTAATAATAATAATAATAATAATAATAACAACAACAACAACAACAATAGCAGCAGCAGCAGCAACAGCAATGGTTTATACACTGCCCCCACTCTCTGGGTGGTTTACAATGTTGAAGCATTATTTGCATATTGCATATTATTTGTGACCTGGCCATTGAAACTACGCAATTATGGATGAAACATGTAACAGTGATACCCATTGTCATCGTGGCACTTGATACCATGTCCAAGAATTTTACAAAATACATCAAGAAATTGCAGCTTCCTGCAATAACGGAACTGCAAAATACTGAGCTACTTGGAACATCATACATTTTAAGAAGAGACCTAAGATACCTAGGATGGTGGCAGAAACCTGTATCAACCATCAGAACCAGTCAATGATATTTGTGATGCATTTTTAAATGTTCAGTTGACTGAATTTCATGTTTAATGAATAAAAGGAATAATAATAGCAATGGCATTTAGGCTTGTATACAACCCCATAGCACTTCACAGCATTCTCTGACCAGTTTACAATGTTGAAGCATTATTTGCATATTGCCCCCAACAATCTGGGTCCTTATTTTATCAACTTTGGAAGGATGGAAGGCTGAGTCAACCTTGAGCCACGTCAGGATCGAGCTGCAGGCTGTGGGCAGAGTTAGTCTGCAATATTGCATTCTAACTACTGTGCCACCAGAGCTTAATAATACCACTGACATTGACAAAATCACCATCAGTCAATTGCAAATGGCAGCTTTACACGGAAGGACTTGATGGGTTGGGATCAAGGACAAATCCAGGGTAAACCTCTGGTTGATCGTTCAAAAAAAAAAAGCACAATAATAATTAAATAAATCTGAGATACCAATTGCAAATGGATCCCTTGAACCAATAGCACTTAGACTTATATGCCACTTCATAGTGCTTTACAGGCCTCTCTGGGCAGTTTACAATGTCAGCATATTGCTCCCAACAAGCTGGGTCCTCATTTTATCAACCTCAGAAGGGTGGAAGGCTGAGTCAACCTTGAGCCGATGAGATCCTTAGCTGCCAAATTGCAGTCAGCCAGCAGCCAGCAGAAGTAGCCTGCATTACTGCATTCCAACCACTGCATCACCGCTGCTCAAAATAAACAAAATAACAAAAAATGAAGACGCTAAAGTGCTCTAGGACTTTAGAATTCAGACAGACTAGTACCTGCCATTGATACCAGATTTAACAATTGACAAAAGAAAGGTGAAAAACTTTGGATAGGGGTCATTGCAATACCTGGAGAAAGCAGAATATGGGAGGAAGAATTGGAGAAAATCACAAAATAAAAAGACCTGCAAATAGAAGTAGAATGACTGTGGCAAAAGAAAGCCAAGATAGTGCTAATAGTAACAAGCACCTTGGATGCAATCCCAAAACATCCAGCGCACCATGTGAATACAATACAGTGAGTCATGTGCAGATCAGTACATTGGTGAAACAAAACAATCATTTCACAAATGCATGGCGCAACATAGGAGAACAAACCCATCAGGAAAAGATTCAGCACTCCATCTGCATTTGAAGGACAATGGACACTCTTTTTTTTAATAAATTTTTTACTGTACATTTTTCCTTAATATATATAACAGTTACAATTATACATCATTGTGTAATGGTTATATTAAATCCCCCCTTTTCCCCCATCATATTATACACTCTAGTTACAACTATCATACAGTATAATCTCTTTTTGACCACATCGTGTTCAACATCCGGATTAACGAACGTATCTTTTCTTTATGTATACTGAGAGTATTTACACCAAGACAAATTCCTTGTGTGTCCAATCACACTTGGCCAATAAAGTATTCTATCTATCTATCTATCTATCTATCTATCTATCTATCTATCTATCTATCTATCTATCTATCTACTCTACTCTACTCTACTCTACTCTATTCTTTGCTTAATTCTACCATAATACGCTATTATAGTTCTTATTTTGTGCATTTCATACTATATTCACATACAACTCAATTATAATATTTCTTACATTGTTTATTCTTGCATACTTCCCTATCTCTGTATTTATTTTTATTTTGTTAATCTTCTTTCATTATTCAACCTGAATCTCTGCATCTATTATTCATCCAACCATACAGTATATCCCATGTTAGGTAGTGCTCTGATTCCTCTTTGTCCTTGAATTCCATTGTAAGTTTGGACAATGGACACTCTTAAAGACAACGAAGTCCACATTCTGAACAGAGAAGACCATTGGTGTGAAAGAGGAGTAATGAGGCCATCTATATTAAAACTGAGCATCCCTCTCTCAACAGAAGGAGAGCGATGAGACACAATCCATCTCCTGTTCACAACACAGTCCTCTCAACAGTTCTGATTCAGGTGGCCCCGATGGCACAGATAAACAACCCCCAAGTGGCCTCAACAGCTCTCAGAGAGAGGACTTATGACCAGAGGCCTGCAAAGAAATACGATGCTTCCATCCTCCTTACCATTCCGCCAGAACTGATGAAACTTTTGGGATGAGAAGTGAAACGTCTTCAAGGATAAACAAAGAAAGCCCAGTTGCCTTTTGAAAAAGCACCTCTGAGGCCACCATCAGTCAGTTTGCAAAAGACAAGCTTACTTGGAAGAACTTACATTCCTGTGACAATATTTTTGACACCATCAACAAACATCTCTCTATCCCAGGTCCTTGGGAAGGACTTAATAGGTGGATTAAAAAGGGCAAATCCAGTCTTAACTTCAAGCTGACTGTGCAGCCAACCATAATTCTAGAAGACTCCTCCAGCAATAGGGACAGGGAATCAGTCATTAGGAACAGCTTTAAATTAAGTGTCTTCAGGAATGAAATATGCTCGGTAGGAAAAGAAATTTTTAAATGACTTTATGCTGTTTTGTTCACGCTTTGCTAACATCCACCTTGTAATTTCTCAGAAATTTTCCCTCAAAAAACAGCTTTTATTTTCTTCTATCATATGCTTGATATGTTTTGTAGTGCTCTTTGGAAAATACTTCTCTAAGATGGCTGTCAGCCCCATTAGGTAAACCAGACCATAAAACCAACTTCACAGGAAGGCGAGAATCACTCCTATGGAGACTGGACTTAGTAACAAAAGCTTTCAAGTCTAATTGTTCTGTATTTCCTCCCGTTTTTATGCCCCATGGAAGCAGGGAAGTATTGGAGTCCTAATGGACAATCATTTAAATGTGAACCAATGGTGTGATGCAGCTGCCAAAAAAGCCAGCACAGTCCCAGGCTGCATTAATAGAGGGATAGAAACAAGATCATGTGAAGTGTTAATATCTCTTTATAATGATTTGGTAAGTACAACTTGGAATATTGCATCCAGTTTTTATCGCCACAATATAAAAAGGATGTTGAGACTCTAGAAAGAGTACAGAGAAGAGCAATAAGGATGATCAGGGGTCTGAAGGTTAAAATATAATGGTTGCAGGAATTGGGTATATTAAGTTTGGTGAAAAGAAGAACTGGGGTGACATGATAGTAGTCTTCCAATAGCTAAAGGACTGCCACAAAGAAGAGGGGTCAACTTACTTTCCCAAACACCTGAAGGCAAGACCTGAAGGCAAGACAAGAAGCAATGGATGGAAACATATCAAGGAGAGAACCAACCTAGAACTAAGGAGAAATTTCCTGGCACTTAGAATAATTAATCAATGGAATGGTTTGCCTCCAGAAGTTACGAGTGCTCCAATACTGGAGGTCTTTTAATAAGAGATTGGACAACCATTTGTCTGAAACGGTACAGAGTTTCCTGCTGAGCAGGGGATAGGATAGGATAGGATAGGATAGAATAGAATAGAATAGAATAGAATAGAATAGAATAGAATAGAGCAGAGCAGAGTAGAAGAGAACAGAACAGAACTGAATAGAATAGAATAGAATATTTTATTGGCCAAATGTGATTGGACACACAAGGAATTTGTCTTAGTGTAAATACTCTCAGTGTACATAAAGAAAAGGTACATTCATTAAGAATCAGGAATCATAATGCACAACACTTAATGATAGTCATAGGGTACAATCAACAATCAAATCATACTAGGAAACAGTCAATTTAAATCGTAAGGATACAAGCAACAAAATTACAGTCCTACAATCACAAGTGAGAGTGGATGGGTGATAAGGAGTGATGAGAAGATTAACAGTAATAGTAGCGTACACTTTGGGGTTGGACTAGAAGACCACCAAGGTTCTGTTCCATTCTATTCTATTCTATTCTATTCTATTCTATTCCTTTCAACTCTGTTATTCTGTTATTCTGTCGGGGTGGCTTCTGAACATTATCTACTCTCTCACAGCTTAAAAATGCCTCAATCTCCTTTTCCTAGATAGTAGCTCTTGCATCTTTCCAGGAAGGTCATCTTCTTTGCTTTCTAGAATGGCAGAGAATTCTGGTGCTGTTATCTTCCGTTACAAGTCCTTTCATCTTTCTAACACTCTTAATGCTGACCATCCTTCCCCATCCAAAGAAACCTTTAGGAAGGAGCTGCCTTGAAAGTCTTCCTTGGAACTGAATAGAAGGAGACACTTGGCAGGTCGCCAACCCCCTAAATTGAAGGTGCACTCATCCACCTGTGCACTCGTCCACCTGTGTCCACAGGTAGGGTTCAAACAGGTTGATGTTGATAAATCTGTACGGGTTGATTAGAGTGTGAGCTGTTCTGTTTTGTACACGTATCACAACATTGCCCAGAGGTTCTGTCATTTGGGAGAAAGAAGCAAAATGTGTGAATATCCATGCACACATCTTGGCCACCTAAAAATAATGTAAATGCACATTTGAGTATCATACTCCTCCCCCTTTGGGAATTCCCTTGAAATTATCTTCTCCTTTGAAATAAATTCTGAAACCCAATCTTTTAAAACTAATTGACAGAGAATAAAAGAAGAAAAATGGGGAGGGAGGGAGGAAGGAAGGAAGGAAGGAAGGAAGGAAGGAAGGAAGGAAGGAAGGAAGGAAGGAGAGAGAGAAAGAAAGAGTAACAAAGAGAGAGAGAGGGAGAGGGAAAGAGAGAAAGAGAAAGAAAGAAAGAAAGAAAGAAAGAAAGAAAGAAAGAAAGAAAGGAAGGAAGGAAGGAACGAAGGAAGGAAGGAAGGAAG
>NW_020769348.1:1506758-1535630 GCF_900518735.1 Pseudonaja textilis
TAAGTGAATCTGATGGTTGTTAAGATGGTTGTTAAGTGAATCTGATTTCCCCATTGACTTTGTTTGTCTGAAGGTTGCAAAAGGTGATAATCACATGATCCTGGGACACTGCAACCGTCATAATCACATGATCCTGGGACACTGCAACCGTCATAAATGTGAGTCAGTTTTTAAGCATCTGAATTTTGATTATGATGCTGCAACTGTCACACAATAAGTGTGAAAAATGGTCCCAAGTCACTTTTTTCAAGGACTTTATAACTTTGAAAGGTCCCCAAATAAACTGTTGTAAGTTGAGGACTACCTGTGCAATGGTCATCACCACTTGCAATTTGGGAAAGCCATCAGGAGGTGGAAAGTGGTGAGCCCTGGTAATTGGATGGGATGCATGTTTTTTTTTATTTAACATTTTAATATTTAACACCCACAACCGTAACTGCTACAACTGCTGCTGTAAGTCAGTACGGATACATGACATCGAGTTTTATTATTTTACCCACAATTCCTTGCGGCACAGAAATGGTATCTTCTTCTACACCTCTATTGATGCAGCTCAAGATTGCATTAACTTTATTGGCTGCTGCGGCACACTACTGCTCATGCTTAACTTGTGCTCAGTTACTTGAACACTTGTAGAAAAAACAGGGTAGAACTGTAATAATAAACAAATGTATGAATGAGAAAACCACTCTGGAAGTTAGAGTGCCTCTTGATGTTTGATTCTGACATCTTTTATTTCTCCCATTATTCCGTCGTGCCCTGCACATACTGATGTAGGAGATGAGCAGGAGGGGTCAAACGTGTCATAAGTCCCAAGTCCCTACGTGCCCGCAAGAGATCTAAGTCCAACCCACCTTGAATGTCTTTCTTATCTCCCGCTCATTTCCCTTGACTGCCAGTTGGCTAGATTCTTGTAAGGGAAGCTTAAGCTTGCAATAAATCTTTACACTCATTTGAACTGCCTGAATCCCCTGATTTCCTCGGCACCTGACAATACAGATGGGTTGAGTGTGAATAAGCAGATTGAATTTGCACACCCAATTAAGGCAGTGTCTGAGGTCTTGAAAAATCCATCTGTGAAGGTGGACCCTTTGCATGCACCATCTTGGCTTCTCCTTCCCCTCACCCCCCATACTGCGATTCTACCCAAATGTAGGCCAGATTTCCCAAAGTGTCCAAGCTTCCTCACTTGCTTTGATTGTGACATTTAACAACCAGATTTCCAGATGGCGCGGGGTGCGGGCAGGGGATCAAAGCCATCCCTTTGAGAGCACATGGCACACATGTAGGATTTATTTTCCACAAGAAATGAAACCACCATGTTTCAATTCCCCACCACTCTCCGTACAAATACAGACATGGCCTTCTGGTATCAATTGTGATCCTCAGTTTGGTTTTCAAGTTCCATCCTAGCTAATCCTCATTGTTGCTGTCCCATTAGCAAGCTCTTTTCTTGCCAGTGTGATTCTTGTATTTGAGTGGGCAGATTCTTTTTTTTTCCCTTTCCTTTTTAACTGAAGGCCAGTTCGTATGAGATACGATAGACCAGTGGCCCCCAACCTTTTTTGAACCAGGGACCGGTTTCACGATTATTTATTCTTCCACGGACCAGTACCTGAGTAACGCGAGACTCCACCGCCATCAGGACGGCTCTTCGTTCGAAGTCGCCCCCCCTGCTTTTCAACAAAACTAAGGCGCGAGCACCCAAACACCGCTTTCCAACTGAAAACCTGGAAGCAACCGAAAACCTGGAAGCGCTGTCGAAACAAGATGGCAGCGCCCAAGCTTTGTGGCCTGGTAAAAAATGATCCACGGACTGGTACCGGTCCAGGGACCGGTGGTTGGGGACCCCTGCGATAGACTACTGTAAAGTGTCCTGAAGATGCTTTTTCAAGAGGCACCTGGACATTCTTGTTTTTCTTTGAAGGCATTTCATTTCTCATCCAAGAAGCTTCTTCAGCTCTGGCTGGGTGGTGAGGAATTGAAGGATTCTCTAGAACAGGGGTGTCAAACTCAAGGACCATGGGCCACATCTAGCCCATGGGGATACCCTGGAAACAGTGAAGGAACAGCCTACTGTGCCTCTGCCAGCAAAAATGAGTGGGACTGTGAGATCTGTTTTGGCTGGCAGAGGGCTGCAGGAGGCCTTTGTGGCTGAAGACGGGGCCCGGGGCGTGTGTCAGCCTTCAAGACTCCTTCCTTTTCTTTTGCTATCGTTTCGGCTGCCATAGTAACAGGGGGAGGGTGAATCAACTGGCTTTTGTGGGGTGGGAAATGTGCTGAAGGTTTTAGAGAATGAACTGTATAACTTGGGGAAAACTTTATTGTTTATGCTTATTTAGTTGCTTACTGTGCAACTGCAGCTCTTTATCAAACTAGGCCAAGGTCAACAGCCAGATGTCTGCATCACCACCTGAAGATGCCCCTCATGATATTTTACACATCTTTGACTGGATGGACCGTTTGAACTATTGTGGTGGGAATGTTGCCATAACTTTGTATATGTGTTTTTTGCGTATAATTATTGAGATCTAGAATCCTTTTGATGCTACCACTTGATTTCCAGTAAAAGTTTCATTTCTCTATAACAATGGAGTCTAAAGAGTGTCTTTCTTGGATTTTGAATGGAGCACCATCTGACAGGGGGCCTCCATTTTTGCTGGCAGAGGGCTAGCAAAACAAACTAAAAGCAAAACAAAACGAAAGGAGAAATGTTTCCCCTTTTGCATTTGAGCATCCAGGAAGGGTCAGGAAAGGAGAAAGGGAAAGAGAAAAGGCAAAGAAAAAGAAGGAAAGATGGGAAGAGAGCAAGGAAGGAGAAAGGAGAATGAAGAGGGAGGAAGAAGAAAAGGAAGGAAGGGAGGGAGGGAAGTCCTGCCTTAGCACTTGGCCACCAGTAGATGGCAAGGCTCCTCTGGAGAACAAGGGTTTGGCGCTCTCCCTGGTCTTACTTTCCTCTGCTGGAGATAATGGACCCCCCCAGCCCGCCCCCAGGCCACAACAGGTGCCCCCGACATGAGTGATGTTCAGCTGACCATGCCCACCCTCTGAGGTTAAACACAACTCTGATGCGGCCCTCAATGAAATTGAGTTTGACCCCTGCTCTAGAACAAGGGTCTTCAAACTTGGCAAGTTTAAGACTTGTGGACTTCAACTCCCAGAATTCCTGAGCTAACGTGACTGGAGGAGGAATTCTGGGAGTTGAAGTCCACAAGTCTTAAACTGTCAAGTTGGAAGACCCCTGCTCTAGAAGAACACAAATGACCAGCTGTCTGCAAGTTATACAAATTCTTCCATTAGTCTTGTGTCCCTTTGTGCCCACAAGTTCAGCCTACCTTGAATTCCATTGACTCTTATTTACCACCAATTTACTTTTGACAGTTAACAGTTCAAATTCCTGTAGAGAGAATAAGCTTGCAATAAACCTTTACATTCATTTGAACTGCCTAGAGCTCCGAATTTCCTGCGCCTGACACAACCAAGCTCAGAAAGCTCCAAAGAATCTCTCATTTCAACCCTGAGCTACAAATATTCTCCTCTACCAGTACATATAACATTTTAATTAAACCTTTTAGAATTAGAATTAGAACTCTTTATTGGCCAAGTGTGATTAGACACTCAAGGAATTTGTCTTGGTGCAAATGCTCTCAGTGTACATAAGAGAAAAGATACATTCGTCAAGAGTCAAGAATCATAAGGTACAACACTTAATGATAGTCATAGGGTACAATAAGCAATCAAATCATACTAGGAAACAGTCAATATAAATCATAAAGATACAAGTGACAAAGTTACAGTCATACAGTCACAAGTGGGAAGGGATGGGTGATAAGGAGTGATGAGAAGATTAACAGTAATAGTAGTGCAGACTTTGTAAATAGTTGGACAGTGTTGAGGGAATTATTTGTTTAGCAGAATGATGGCATTCAGGGAAAAACTGTTCTTGTGTCTAGTTGTTCTGGTGTGCAGTGCTCTATAGCGTCGTTTTGAGGGAAGGAGTTGAAACAGTTTATTAAACCTTTTGCAAAGTTGGCTTTATCTATGTTAATTATTGAATTGTCTTAATTGGTTTCTATATTCAATTTTAATGATGGGTTTTGTTGTACGCCACCCAGAGTCCCTGTGTGAGATGGAAAGCCATACACTTTTGATAAAATAAACACAGTCTTCAACATTACAATTAGCAAACATACCTTCGTGGTCACCTTATCACATTTTGGGTCCTTGACCACCAGGTCGCATTTACAACCAGTTGCAATATCCCATAGTCACATGACTGCAACCTGCAACTTTTTTTTGTCATTTTTTGGCAGAAAAGGCACAGAACGCCATTGGATATGTTGGGTTCACTTAATGACCACACAGTTTGCTTAACAATAATTTGATTGGCTTAATAACCATGGCGACTTAAGGACTGTCATAAAAATGTTTGTAAAATCAAGCCAGCTCATGGGATGATCCACTTTGTGACTTCCAAAATTCCAGGGTCAACTGTGTGTCAGCTTTGGAAGCCATACTGAGACTAGACGCTTCCACACTGCCACATTTTTGAGCCTGGGAAAATGGGAGGGGGGAATTTCTTGGGAGTGTATGTGGTTAGACATAATAGCATTCTTCTTTTAAGTCAAGGTCATGTTATTTTGCACCTGGGTGAGAGGAAGTCTCAAGCTGGGACGGATGATGATTGGGGCATGTGATGTGATGCAAGGGGTGAATTTGTAGTTTTTACTACAAAGCCCAGAACTTTCAGATTCGGGGTTCCCCAGATGTGCCAGTTTACTATCCAAATAAAACAGAACTTTTGAGAAGATGCCTGTCTGGGGGTTATTTGTTGGAGTGGAGGTTTTCTGGAACGCTGACACTGTGATTGTAAGTCAAGGACTACCTGTAGAATGTCGTATACAAGTAAAGCTGTTGGCAAAAGATTTTACAAATGTTGTGTATATCGCTCTGGAAAAGCTTCTTTTCCTTGTGGATAAGACGTGACAGATAATGTGCAAAAAGGCTGTGTACCAACTTCATTATAGTGGAAATATAATAAGGACAAGCGGAACACTTCCCCATATAACACGAGCTTGTTCAATTAATATTCCATTTGATTTGATATTCATAAAACTGTGAATCTGTGTTACAAAGATCATTGCTGTTTAATGATGAGACTGAGCTTTTGAATTATACACCAAAAATTGGAATTGATCATTAAATGAGAAGTAATGGATCTCTTGCACGTTGGCGATGGCAGAGAATGCAATTATTAAACATTGGAAGGATAAAACTATTCTTGACTTACAATCCTGGATTATAGATATTTATGAACTAGTGCTTTATCGATGCGATCGAAATACTGATGAATATGATTTCATGTGCTCAAGGCTTTGTAATTGATTTAACAGAACAGGCAAAGTGTTATCCTCAGTATGGATTGTAGTGTGTGTGTGTGAGAGAGAGAGAGGGAGAGAGAGAGAGAGAGAGAACATGAATATTTTTTTCTCTCTTTTTGGGGTATTAAAAGTAAAATCATAAGCTGTAAAAAGTTACAGCACTCTGTTTCAAGCAGAATAGTTAGGGACTCTAGTGTAGTCCTTGGTATGTATGTCATGGTCAAAAAAAGTCAAAATGGCAGCTGCAATAGTAGCTGTAAAATAGTAGTGTAAAATAGTACAACTGAAAATCCACCCATATTTATGTGCATTGTTTAATTAACAGGGGAGTCAAATTACATTCCAGTGGGTTTTTTCATCCTCAAAGCACTCGCTTTAAGGAAAAAAATTGTTCCGCGAGGCTTTCTTTGCATATATTTAGTCCTTATAAGCTTTCATTTAGTGACCAAAGTTACAACGGCATTGAAAAAAGTGACTTATGACCAGTTTTCACATTACAATCATTGCAGCATCTCTAAAGTGAGATGATCAAAATATAGGAGCTGGGCAATCAGATATATTTTATGACAGCTACACTGTCCTGGGGTCATGTGATCACCATTTGCAGTGTTCCCAGTGGGCTTCCTTGAAACTAAGTCAATGGGGGAAAGCCAGATTCGTTCAACAACCACACATTTAACAACTGCAGAGATTCGTTTAACAATTGTGGCAAAAAAGGTTGTAAAATGGGACTCATCTCACTGAACAATTGTTTTGCTGAGAGACATAAATTTTAGGTTAAATTGTGGTTGTAAGTCAAGGACTATATAGTTTCCATATGGTTTTTCATGGCAGCAATAGAATAGAATAGAATAGAATAGAATAGAATAGAATAGAATAGAATAGAATAGAATAGAAGGGACCTTGGAGGTCTTCTAGTTCAACCCCCTGCTTAGGCAGGAAACCCTACACCACTTCACACAAATGGCTGTTCAATCTCTTCTTAAAAGCTTCCGCTGTTGGAGCATTTACAGCTTCTGCAGGCAAGTTGTTCCACTGATTAATTGTTCTAATAGTCAGAAAAGTTCTCCTTAGTACTAAGTTGCTTCTCTCCTTGATTAATTTCCACCCATTGCTTCTTCTCCTGCCTTTGGGTGCTTTGGAGAACAGCTTGACATAGTCTAAAGGTTACAGAAGTGGTTGGAGTTGGGCAGCATCCACAGTGAATAAAATAAATAAATAGCAAGAAGCAACTTTGAGGGTTTTATGAAAGTTACGGAATGACTGATGGATCACCTAGAGATATGGGCAGACTTAGGACAAAACAGAAAATCTGGGGTTTGGACCACCATAAGGAAGAATTAACTTTTCAGTGCTTACAATTCAACTGAAAACTTATTTTTAGTTTTGGGGTGGGGCCTCAGAAATACAGCGGAGAATTCTGAAAGATCATTTGGTCCAACTTTATGAAGTAATCAGATAAAATGACCACTGAAACACTGCATTTTTCTTTCTTCGGATGCCCCCAGAAGTGATTATATTTTGTATCCATGTTTTCCCAGTTTGACAATCCTAGTTCAACAACATGCTGGCTGAGGAATTCTGGGAGTTGAAGTCCATACTTCTCCAACTGGACAAGCAGGAAAGCCACTGTTTTATATGATAGAAATCAGATCTTAGAGAGGAAGCATTATCCTAGAGAAATCACATCCTAGAGAGGAAGAATTATCCTTGTGCACCACTTTTCAGGCTTCCTTGCCAACTGTAATATATTCAGCTGACAAATTACCTCGCCAAGCCACTTTCCCAGACTTGTGGTGTCAACAAAATTAATGTGACATTTTACAGCTACTTTGAGAATCAAGACAAAACCGCTTACATTATTCCATGGAAGGCAACATGAGATGTAATTATTTAGTTGACAAAATCTAATTAGGTGTAAATTATTTCTGGTTCTCTGAATTAAACAAGCTTTCTCAGACATCTATTTCCATTCAAACTTGGAGTTCCCTGGCATTCCACTGAAATCTTAGATTGTTCACTTTTTTTTACCCCCCAGGCTAAAGATTCATAAAGACATAATGCTTAATGAATGTTCACCTGCCCCTGCCTGCCTATCATTTGTCATTTTTTGTTGTTGGGATATTAATTTCTTCCTCTATCGTAATTTTCAAAGGACCCATCTCTCCAACCCAACTCTCAATTTGCTTTTATCAGGAAATTGTTTATATTGTCACTTGGAGGTGAATGGAAAGAAATTCCCCTCCTCTCCGCAATTAGGGATTCTGGACTCACCCCTGTAATATAATTTAGACCTGAGGAAGTAAAGGAAGGAAATTAAGTGAGCTGACAAAATGACATGCCCATACTCGTTAATTTAAAGTTGCCAAGATCTTAAAGTCTGGTTTCTGATGTTTAGATTATTTCCTAGGAACTTCGGGGAAAAGTTTAAAATTTCAGGAAAAAAGGCCAGAAAAAAGACAGTCCCTGTCCTATTGTCCCCATTTATTTGTACCTATTTCCTGTATTTATACGCACGTTTATTCTTATACCTATTATCTTGTAACCGATTGACAAATCAAATCAAATAAATAAATAAATAAATATCAAAGAAAAACAGTGCTCTATTAGATGGGAATAACTTTCGTTCAGTTCAAAATTTCAATGAAAATTTCCTGCAGTATTATAGAAACCCAAAATATTTATCTCTTTGTGTGTTTTTCTGAAGATGAAGACATTTTACAATGCAAATCCTCTTGGGGTGCATTGAAGATAAGAAACTACGTTGTTTCAAACAAAAAAGGCACAAACATAATTTATGAGAAAAAACACACCAGTGTATGCATATGGTTACGTGTATGTGTACATATATAGATGAATTTTCATCATGATTTTTTTTTAAAAAAACTGACACACAAAAAAAGGAAATGATTACATTTCAAGGGTGGGCTGGGAAAATGAGGAAGTGATTAAATTTGATGGATTAGAACACTCTAGTTTCTCCCCTTGATGAAGACATAGATTCTGAGGGGGATGCTTTTAATCACGACAGAAGCATTTTATTAGAAACACCCTGTACAAAAGACAGATAATGCATTCAAACCCTGCATCGAAGAAAAGAAATATGTATCTCTCCTGATAAATCTATGTAACACTTCAAATTAAAATTCTAAAAGATGTTTGAGATGATACAGATATAAGAACTTACCACCTCCCTGGAGCTACATTTTTCCTGGGCTCATGCACAACCACACACAGTTGTTATGTTTATACTCTCACACACTCCAAAGCATCTTTTGAGGACTGAAATTGAAACACAGCACATCCTTATCTCTTTAATGTTTTCCTAGTGGCACAGAAGATCCACAGTTACCTTTTCAGCCACAAAAGCAATACAGTTGGGGATCCAGAGACTAACCTCCATAAAGCTTTACTCCTCTAAGTACTGCTCTCAGAGTGAACAGTGACTTGAACTTTTCAAGGAATAAGTGAAAAACAGAATAACAGAGTTGAAAGCAATGGTGCTATTCTACCGGTTCGGCCCATTTCTACCAGTAGCACCGAAGATCAGCCGAGACCAAACCGGTTCTCTCTGATGAGCTGCTGTCAGGCCCACCAACCCGCCCGGGATTCCATAGTGACCTTTATTCCCTGTTTTTGAAGCGCAGCTGCTTTGTGTGACACAGCAGATTGGCACGCATCAGCTGTTGAAGCTACAGGGATTGTAGGAGGTGAGTAGAAAAGCCTCTGCACATGTACAAAGTGTGTGTTTGGCGCGCATGCGTGCAAAGTGTGTGTGTGCGTGCAAAGTGTGCCCACCAACCCACACCCACTGAACCGGTGGTAAACCTCTTTGAAACCCACCACTGGTTGAAAGGGACCTTGGAAGACTTCTAGTCCTACCTCTCGCTCAAGCAGGAGACACTATACCATTCCAGACAAGTAGTTGTCCAGTCTCTTCTTAAAAGCCTCCAGTGATGGAGCACCCACAACTTCTGAAGGGAAGCCATTCCACTGGTTAATTGTTCTCACAGTCAGGAAATTTCTCCTTAGTTCAAGGTTGCTTCTCACATTGATTAGTCTCCATCCATTGCTTCTGGTTCTACCTTCAGGTGTTTTGGAGAATAGGTTGACCCCCTTTTCTTTGTGGCAGTCCCTCAAATATTGGAACACTGCTGTCAAGTTCTTCTTTTCAATAGAGTAGACGTACCCAATTCCTGAAACCCTTTAGCCAATGTGTGTAACTTTTACACGCATTGTAAAAACAATGGGGCGTTTGGTCAATGTTGTAAAAAGATTCTTCCTCTGAAACCTGGTTCAGACCAGGCCTTGTTGAAATCCTTGTGACAATGAGTTCATGAACATCTCTTCAACACCAAAGCTTTAGAGAGCCTTTGAGAAGTTACTGACATGTGGATGTGGGCATGGATGTCATTATGACATTGTTATATCTAGCTCCCAAATATTTCATTTCTTTTGGCACTGCGGAAGTTAAATGGCAGCTCAAGGCACTAATTTTCCTCCTTTGACTCCTCAGACAAAGGGGAGAAAGCAGCCCAACTTTCGAAGTGTGGGAGATTCAGAACTGAAATGAGGTTCTGTAATGATTATGGAGATGTGGGCTGTGAAAATAATTTTCAGAAGCAGGAGAAAGAGCCGCAGCCTAGACAAGAATTAGAGAAGAGATCTCTCAACCCACAGAAGGAATGGGGACAGAGAAAACATCTCCGTAGGAACCCTCCCTAGTTTTCTGGAAAGTAAAGGCAAGAGACGAGATACAAGAAGTGATTCAAACTGCAAAAAATCTGTTCTTTTAACCTTGTCCTCCTCTTGTCTTACCATAGTCAACTAGACTGGTCTCTCCAAAATCAAAATTACCAATCGTTCCTGATGAAAAGCCAATAATTTAGTTCAGGATTCATTTGTTTAATGCAGTGTTTCTCAACCTTGGCAACTCTAATGCGTATAGATTTCAACACCCAGAATTTCCCAGCCTGAATAGTAGGAGTTGAAGTCCGCAGAGTTAAAGAGTTGCCAAGATTGCTAAACCCTGGTTTAATGGACTCTTGCCAGACAAGGTGGGATGCATTACAAACTGGCTTGTCAATTTCATGTCCCTGTCTTGGCTCATTTGAGCAAAACATTGCTCCTGACAAACATTTCAGCAGCTAATTTGTAATCATAACCCCTTATTGCCATAGCTGTAATTCACTGTTGAAACAAAGCAAGCTATTTAAGCGCATACAAAGGGCACTTTGTGATCAATTAAACACTGTTCTTTGACAAGCTCTACCAAAATTAGCACCAAGAGACACTGCCAAGTTCAAATAAACGGAAGGATTGGCTGGGAGTAGGGAAGGTGATGCAATATTTTGAATTGTTTTGCTTTACAACTTAGATCCTAATCCTCACGTGTCCCAGTTATGGACATATTTACACAGTTTTCTTGGCAATAATATGAAAAGGATTTACCACTGGCTTCTACCAATAGTTTTGTTTTGCTTTCCATTTCCAGACGTGGTCTGGAGCCCTGGGAATTCCTAGAAGTCTCTCAACTGTGTACCAATGAGGCCCAATCTTTCTTAGCTTTCAAGATCAAGCAAACAAAACAAAATCAAACAACATTGGCAGGGAACCGACCCCGCAATGTTAGACTTTTAGAAGAATGCATCTCATTTCATTTGAGCCCAACATTCCTAGTGAGTGCGCGAACACATGGTAGTCCTCGACGTACAACCGCAATCAAGCTCGGCATTTCTGTGGTTAAGCGAGGCATTTGTTAAGTGAGTTTTGCCACATTTTACAACCTTGCTTGCCTCCATTGTTAAGTGAATCACTTCAGTTGATAAGTTAGTAACGTGGTTGTGAAGTGAATCCGGCTTCCCCCTTAACTTTGCAGCTCAGAAGGTCACAAAACGGGATGACATGACTTCGGGATGCAGCAAGTGTTGTAAATATGAACAAGTTGCCAAGTGTCTGAATTTTGATAACGTGATCACTGGGACACTACAAAGGTCAAGGCTGTGAAAGGTGGTCATAAGTCACTTTTCTCAGTGCTGTTGTAACTTTGAATGGTCATTAAATGAACTGCTGTAAGTCGAGGATACAATCAAGATCAAGTGAGGTACTAAAACCACTCTATAAAGCCTTACTAAGACCACACCTAGAACTGCTGCATCCAGTTTTGATCACCGCACTATAAAAAAAGACGTTGTAAAAAAAAGAAAAAAAAAGAAAAAGTACAGAGAAGAGCAACCAGGATGATTAGGGGACTAGAGACTAAAACATATGAAGTACGGTTGCAGGAACTGGGCTTGACTAGTACAGTGAAGAGGAGGACCAGGGGAGACATGAAAGCGGTCTTCCAATATTTGAGGGGCTGCCAAAAGGAAGAAGGGGTCAAACTATTTTCTAAAGTGCCTGTAGGCCAGACAAGGAATAATGGATGGAAACTGAACAAGGAGAGATTTAACCTGGAAATGAGGAGAAACTTTCTGACAGTGAGAACAATTAATCAATGGAGAAGAAGTTGCCCTTGGAAGTTGTGGGAGCGCCATCACTTGAGACTTTCTAGAAGAGATTGGACCGCCATTTGTCAGAAATGGTGTAGGGTCTCTTGCTTGGGTGGCGGGTTGGACTAGAAAACCTACAAGGTCCCTTCCAACTCTGTTAAATGTGTTAAATCTGAATGTTGTTGTCTTGAAAGCAATATGGCAACAGGGTACCACTGTTCCCCCCCCCCCCCAAGTACCTGGCCTAACTTTTCACTTAGATATTTCCAGGTGAGTTGCCATTGAAGTCAGATCATGTTCCAAGTATCTTAGCTTCTCAAGGTTAATCAAGATCGTCTTGATGTTGCTTATCCTTCCCTAATAGACATTTTTCAAACCATCTGTTGACACCAACTATTGATTTATAACTGGGCTTGTACGCACCTTCATGCATATTTGTTCCTAAGATGCATCACTTTAAATGAATTACTTCTATCTACATATTTTTGCATGCTCTTTCCTTTTATTGTAAGCCTGTGGGGTTTTTTTCCCCCCAAGTGTAAATATTGAAACGCAATAGAATTCCATTACTGCAGAGGTTTAGGGAGATACAAACGAAATGAGATCTCATTAAAGTGCTAAATGGATAACTTTCTCCTCTCTTCTTAATTGTGACTATATGTATTTTATTCATTGTGACTGCCCATTTTGATAATAGATAAACAATCTTTTGTAGACCAGGGTTACCTTTGGTGGTTTAATAGCCTGTAATGGAAGGGAAGGTCACTCCCCAAAAGTAGAGAAATGCCAACAAAAAATTAATTTTATTTATTTAATTAATGTCATGCCCTTGTTGGAGTCTGACTCTGAGGGGGAGATTGAAGAGCTGACAGGGAGTGGGAGTGTGGCTCCGGTGGCTGTGGAAGAAATGGGGGAAGAGCACGGTGCAGCTGGGCATTCAGAGGAAGGCCCAGGGCCATCTACTCTTCATCCTAGGGCATGCAGTGAGGAACGGAGAAGGGAGCAATGTGTCTTACAGGAGAGGAAAAGGCCCTGATCCCTTTCATTAGTTGCAGTTGGGAGAACAGGATATAAGTGGGCCATTTTAAATAGTTCTTTGCTGGAAGCAAAGCGTGCTTTATCTTGGTCGAGGCTTATCTGGGTTTTGGCGTCTTCCCAACTGTGGTTGCTGCATTATCTTCTGGAAGTCTGCAATTTATCATCCTGGCCTGCCATGTTAATAGCAACAGCACTTAGACTTATATACCACTTTATACTGCTTTACAGCCCTCTCTAAGCAGTTTACAGAGTCAGCCTATTTCCCTCAACAATCCTCACTTTACCCACCTCAGAAGGATGGAAGGCTGAGTCAACCTTGAGCCTGGTGGGATTTGAACTGCCAAACTGTAGGCAGCTGGCTGCAGAAGTAGCTTGCAGTACTGCACTCTAACCACTATGCCACAGAGGCTCTTAATGACTCCAGTGTGGTTTGTGCTGTTTTTTTTTTTTAATTTCTAATTATTTTTACTTTTGGTTCAGACTGCATTTACTTTCTTCATAGACTGTTTTTTAGAAGAGTTTGATATCAAGTCAAGGATAATTGGACATTGAGGCCCAAGTTAGAGGCATTCAAGGGAATTTATTCTACTTTTGTAACTGTGTTATTTTTGTGTCACACCCCCAGGTCATCACAATAAATTTATATCCCACTTTTATTATTCTTAGCAATAACTCAGAACACAATAAAATAATAGAGTTGGAAGAGAACTTGGAGATCTTTGAGTCCAACCCCCTGCTCAACTCAAGGTAGCAAACAATACTTAACACTCACAAATGATACATATCCCAGGATAATGATGGGAAATCAAATTTGGGTCAGTCCCTGGGACCAGAGGTTTACTCTTCCAAGTTTCGGACTCATGTTGGAGCCCATATTCGGGGAACTTCTCTTTAGGAGCCAAGGGCATGGCAGCACAAGGAAACAACAGCCAATTGCCAACAACACCAATCAGCCAATAGGAAGGCACCGCATAATTACAACTTACAGAACAGCCCAAAGCACCTACTCCAATGGAGAGAAGCTCCCTGAAGATGGGCTCCAGCATGAATCCGAAAGCTCGGAAGAATAAATCTCGATCCAAATTCGATCCAAAATGTTAAGTATGTGAGATCGAATTTGACCGATCCAAATTCGATCTCACATACTTAACACTCCTTCTTTCTCCAGTTTTCCCCACAAAAAGTAACCATGGTGAGTTGGGCTGAAAGATAGCGACTTACCAAGGTCTCCTTGGACATCTCAATCAAATTAGAGAGCCAGTTTAGTGTTTCAAGCACCTGGCTAGAAAGTGGGGAGTTCTAGTCCCGTGTTATCCATGAAAGCAGCTGGCTTTCATGGGTAATGTGAGTCTAGACTCCCACTTTCTATCCTGGTGCTTGAAACGCTAATTTAATTGAGATGTCCAAGGGAGAGAGGGGAGGTAGGATAAAAGCAATACAGCCAATAGAAGGGAATATCAGTAGCTCAGGGTTGAACTGTGAGGTCCTTGGTGCTCTTTGAGAGTATACAGATGACGTTACCTAGTTGGGCAATGAAACGCCTGCAAGAAAACAAGCTCAGGGAGCAACAAGGACCTCACAATGTTACACTTTTCATCAAATAGAAGTTCTACTTCTTTTGTTGTTGCCTTGGATGGCATTGGATGTATGTTATAAAAAAGATGGAACTCCCGTTTTCAGGCTGATTTGCTCCAGATTGATGAAAGTACTGAATCTCACAGATGCCTCTCCCAGCACTGCAGTCTTGAGTGGGAACTCCAGTCTAATGGCTTCTCTTGGGATTGAATGGAAGCTTGGGAAGCTAGAATGGCCCTAGAAAAAAGTTTGAATGAATAACAGACTCTTCACAAACACTAACTGTTTCCCTTCTTACAAAATAAGAAGGTCATTCATACTACCCCCTCGGAGTATGCTGGTGGCAACCTCAAACTTATTTTTCAACAAATAGAACAGAGGTGTCAAATTCATGGCCTGTGGGCTGGATATGTCAGGTGGTGGCCACGCCCACCCCCCCTTTTAGTGAAGAGGGGGAGTTGTGATACGTCACGAGACGACAACACGTCATCGCGAGTTTGATAACCCTGAAATAGAGTAAGAACAATTTAAAACACTAGGATGAATTTGAGGCAGATTAGGTTCGATACAGGCGGATATTATTAGCTCGGGGTTCATTTCAGGGATCCTTGGTGCTCTCTGAGCTTGCTTGTTTTCTTGCAGATGTTTCATTACCCTAACTTTGTAACATCATCTCTGCTTATTAGGTACAACTGTTAGCTAAACCTCTCTGGGATAAGCCTGCTTCTTTAATGGGAATCATATTTTAATGCCGGAGTTGTCCAATCTTGTGGACTGTGGACTTAACTCCCTGTGCACTTCAATTCCCAGAATTCTCCAGCCAGCCATTCTCTTTGGAATTCTGGGAGTTGAAGTCCACAAGTTTTAAAGTTCCCATATGTTTTGTATTGAATTTTGAATATATATAGTTGTGATAAGCCCTGCTAAAGTGAAGCTAGCCTTTAGATGACCCTAGCTGTTGTTAACTACAACTGTTGGGAAGGAAATTTAGAACATTCATATTTGGGCGGGCTTTTTCAAGTACTATGACTGGTTAAGGCCCCGTGGGCATAGAGCCATGATGGCGAACCTATGGCACACGTGCCACAGGTAGAATGTAGAGCCATTTGTGTGGGCACGCAAGCCCCAGCCAAACTTACCTCACTGCTCATGTGCGTGCCTGCCAGCTGATTTTCAGCCTGTTTGAGGCCTTTTTTCATCCTCCCAGAGGCTCAAAGGAAGCCTCTACAGCCTTTGGAGGCCAAAAAACAGTCCCGTTTCATCACTTCCTGTATTTCTGGCCTCCAAAGGTTGCAGAGGCTTCCCTTGAGCCTCTGGGAGGCTGAAAAAGGCCTCAAATGGGCTGAAAATCAGCTGGCAGGCACACACATGAGTAGTGCAGGTAAGGGAGTGGCGGTGGGGATCGTGCGCACATGCACAGGGGGCTTGGAGGGGGCATGCACATTTTAGCACAGGACCCCAAAAATGTTAGCCACCACTGACCTAGAGTATAAATTACAGGCATTTGCCTGCTGTTCCTCAGTTCCAATTTGAATCAATAAATGCTGCTGTAGCTATGCTGGCCTGGTTCTTGCCTACTGAAGCCCACTACACATTACCAAGGTTGGACACTCCTGCTTTAATGGGAGTCAACTTTCTCATGCCCTTTCAAGCTTGGAAGAAAGCAGGCTTGTGTGGAGAAACGGCACAAACTTCCTTCACCAAACCCCAGTCATTTTGAAAGTGTTCTTTCCACGGATCGTTGGGCTGAGAAACGAGGGGAAATATATATCTACTTTTTAATCTCTTGAAGCTATCTTTTTTTCAGGTCAGGAGAAGAATCCCTCCTAAAGTCCTCCTCGCTTTTTCTCGGGGTTTACCGCCACTGCCGGGATGCTGAAATATTGCCATGTTCTAGGCACAGTGGTAGCCCTTCTCTTGGGCTTCTGCCAACACTCCTAACCTGACTATTATCAGAAACTTGACAAGCTGTGTCAAAGCCATCTGCTGAAGGCCTTTGAGTGACAGGTGGTCGATATTCCCCACTCTCAGGGGTCATCACAGGTGACAGAAGCCAAAGCAATAAAACAGTTTCGGCTGCCTCCACTAACTTAAATTCTTCCCCCTTTGTCACAATATTTCTTCTCCATTTCCTGTCTCCTTTTTATTTCCCCAACTCCCTGCCTCCTGCTGAATTGCCTCTGGTTCAATTTCACACAGATTGAAACTTCAGATGGGAGCGATGGGTTTCTGAGGAAAAGGGACACGTCGGAATTGAACCGTTTGCCTTCTTTAGCCCCAAATTAATAAATCAAAAAGAAAAATTGGGAAGAAAAAAAGAAAGAAATTGTTCCTAGAAATTGAAAATTCTGTCCCCATTTATCTGTATTTACTCCCTTTGTTCTTGTTTATGTTTATACTTATACTTGTTATCTTGTATATGTTTGACAAATAAATAAATACATGTAAATGTAATGTATAGAAAAAATAGTTTGGAATGGAGTTGTAATCAGCTGGCACTGGAAGCTCTGTGACATGAAACCATCTACAAGAGAAGCTATCCTGGCATCCAATTTTGAAGATTCTACCCCCCCCCCCGGAGGATTATGTGCCAACTCTTAAGTAAATTAAATAGGGTTAAAATAATAATGAAAAATAATTCCAGCAAGGAGTTGACCTAAACTAGGTCTGTGCACACAGTCTGAAGCCTGAAGGCCATACACCAGTGGAAAAATCATTACAGATAGTCCTTGATTTACAAACATTTGTTGAGCAACAGAGGGGACTTTGGTGCTTTTTGAGCTTGGTTGTTTTTTTGCAGACATTTCATTACCCACAGTGGTGGGATTCAATTTTTTTTACTACTGGTTCTGTGGGTGTGGCTTGATGGGCGTGGCTTGTTAGACGTGGCAGGGGAAGGATACTTTAAAATCTCCATTCCCTCCCCACTCCACTAACCTGCTTTCCAGCTCTGTTCTCCTGTGCAGGGCAACAAAAGAAGACCCAACCGGAGACTTCCGGTTTGAGCTTCGTCGACGACAGACCGACACCGCATCTCTGCACGGTTTTGATCCGTGCTCCCCGCTGGAGCACCTCGAGCCGGCTGGTTTCGGGGCTAAGCCACCCCGTAGAGGTGGTGAAGAAGGGGGAGACTGGTTGCAGGGTTGAGGAGAGCCGCATCTCTCCTCCCCAGCTGGCCATTACTCCCTTTCCCGAAGGTGGTTGTAGCGGTGGTCAGAAATGGCCACCACAAAGAAGAACTCGACCAGAAAAGAATGTGCAGGAGGAAGATAAGAAGAGAAAGTTTTGGTTGACCAGCTCAAACAGCAAAAGCAACAAATAAGGTACCCTGGAATTGAAACTATTAAAAAAAAACCAATAACATTGTTGCCTAAGAAGATTTCTAAGCTGCGAAGGAGAGAGAAAGGGGAAAAGATTTGTTTTTTTTTCCTCCTCTTCCTATACTGACAGCTAAGAGACTTAAGCAAGAAATTGGAAAAAAAATCCACTTTGACATTAATAGGCATTTAATGCTGAAAATAAAAAGTCAAAGGGATAATAAAGATTTCTGGATAATTAAAAGCTTTTGAAAACAGGAAAGGAGAGAAAAAGAATAAAAGGGCAGGATCTGGAAGGGAGGAGACTGCCTGGAGTTAAAAAGAACTTACAGCAAAATCTCAATAAGACTTCCAAAAGATACATCTTAACTGAAACATCGCAACAAAATAGTAAAACTATTTATTGAAAGAGAAAGTGAAAAAAGAAATCAGAAGAAACAGCTTGGGACTATTTGGATTACTTGGTGATCTCTGGATTCTTGGTTATTGCATCTGAATGACTAAAATCAATCGGGTGGTTGTTTAAAACTGTTTAAAATGGCTCTGCTTTTAGAAGAACTGAAAATGGAACTTAAAAAGTACAAAGAAGATGCACAAGAAGGGAGAGGTTCTTTTGGCTTCGTATTTCAGTTTTTAGAAATGGAGAATGAGAAACAACAAGAAATGCCTGCAGAACAAGAAGATTGCGACAAAGAAGAAGCCATCTTTAATGAACAAGTAATCTTAGGTGGTGGGAAAAAGGGAAAGGGGGGAAAGAGAATGAAAAGTTTAAGATTGGGAAAAACAACTCCCCCCCCCCAAAAAAAAAAATAGAGTGAAAAATAAGTATAAAATCAGAAAGCAACAGAAGAGGGAAATGCAGAAGAGAGAATTAGAAGTAGAGAGACAAGGGGGTAAAAAGGGGAGGGAGAAGAAGAGAAGGAAGAAAGAAAGGAAAAGAAGTTATAAAGGACAGAAACAAAATATAGAGAAACAGGCCCTATTTAGAGATAATGGGTGAAAATCTAATGGAAAAAGGGATTCTGCAAAGGTACATGATAGTATCGTTATATTAGAAATAGAAATAATTTCAGAAAATATGAAACAATGTATGATTAAAATGTTTGATAAAATAGTTATTGTAACTTAGTGGAATGCTTGTCAATAAATAAATGTAACAAAATGAATATTTAATGATTTACAAAACATAAGTGAAGAGAAATAAGGGAAAAATTAATTATGGAGATTATATGTGTCTTTAAGGAAGTATGATATTTAATTGAAAAGAAATGTTAAAGATGTTAAGACTTTAATGATGATTAATGATAGAACTGAATTCTAATGGAATGAGGGTTTATAATTACATATATTTATGATCCTTTTAAAAAAAAAGAATATAGTGTGTATTATAAGAATGTGCCAAGCAGAATTCGATTGGAAGTTACGTATTATGTATTATATTGAAGGTCGTAACCTTAAGGTGTATATTGAAGTTTAAATAAGAGTTGAATGGATATAATTAAAACATATAAAGGTGTCATACTCCAATTAGTAAATACAGGAGAAAATTTGTTTAATGGGAAAAGATAATATGAAATTGAAACAGAACAGACAAAAGTATAAATATAATGATTGGAATTGAGATGAGATAATCAAAATAAAATTGATAAAATTAAAAGAGGGGAAAAACTATATAGAAAATGTAGAATAGTATAAGATATGGAATAGAACACAAAAATGAGCATGAAATTGAGTTTGTGTCTGTATAAAGAAGTTCAACCCGGGACCATGCTATTTTCAAAAAAGATGTTTTACTTGTATTTTGTGTGTGTGAAAACCCAAATAAAACTTTATTAAAAAAGAAAGAAAAGAAGAAGACCCAGCTGATCAGCTGGGACTCAGGAGGCAGAGAATAGATGGGGGCGGGCGGGGCCAGTCAGAGGTGGGATTTGCCGGTTGTCCGAACTACTCAAAATTTCCGCTACTGGTTCTACAGAACTGGTCAAAACCTGCTGAATACCACCTCTGATTACCCAAACTAGTTACCTGGCACTGATGATGTCACCTAGTTTGGGTAATGAAATGTCTGCAAGTTCAAAGATCACCAAGGACCCCTCATTTCAACCCTGAGCTACAAATATTCTCCTTGTTGAAACAGTACTGAAAAAAGTGACTTACAACCGGTCCTCACACATATGATCATTGCAGCTTCCCCATGGTCATATGATCATGCGGGAAGCTGCATTAACTTAACAATTGCATGATTCACTTAATAACTGATTTGCTTAACAGCTATACACAGTTAGCATCCACCTCTCCCCTAGAAATATTTTGGAAAATATTTTTAAAAAGCCAGAATATTATATTTCCTTGGATGATAAAAGAAGAAACATGTTTTAAGGACAGAAAGCAGCTCCCTGCCCCCAGCAGATATTTGGTGCCCATTGAGAAAGACTGGGCCAGCCTATCTACAAGGCAAAACACCTCCAGCTCCAGGACATAATAGGATTAACAGCAGCAGAGCTCACCACATGGCACAATCTCCTAAGGACATTGCATCACCCTCCAGGCTTCAACCAAACTTAGCTCAGACAACCTACAGAACCAGCTATGACCCCTACAACAGCCAAAAGAATACATGTTCTTGCACAGGAACAGGAAGCTCAAGTTCAAAGCCCAAGAGAAGGTATAAAAAAAACCCACTCTCAACTCTATGTGGTCAGCTGCCCCATGTTTCCAGTATCTTCCTCCCAGCTTGGAACTGAACCAGATGGATATTTCTCCCAACATAACCATTGGGGGGAAAAGACACACAATCAGGCATGATTCACTTAATAAATCTTTGCTTAGCAATAGAAAATTCTGGTCCCAATTGCGGTCTTATGTCGCTGACTACCTGTGATGATGCAGTTATCCACACTTGTTATTTTCATTAAAATTCTAAAACTGGCTGCATTTATTATATGCAACATTCTATCTTGTTTTTCACCTCTGAAGCCAAAAATCCAGGGGAAAGAGCATCTTCCCCAGAACCAGACTTAAATTGTTTCAGGGATGTCATTGTGCTAGGAACATATCCCGAGTGGCTTTCTGAGAGATGAAAAAAACTGGAGAGGAGCTATGCCTGGCCTCTGGCTGCAAAAACATTGCTTGCCAAGGACTTAAATGCTCAGAGAAAGTGCTGAGATAAAATAGGCCTTTGGATTTTCTGTAAGATTTAGCAGAGGCATCAAGAAGAATCCATGCAGGAAATTTTACCTTTGATTCTCTGGTTAGTGAAAAAGCACACGGCTCAGATCTCAGAGAGCTAATGTTAAAATTTAGGGGAGGGAGATTTGACTACCTTTACCAAGACAAAATCTCTCTCTCTCTCTCTCTCTTTTTAAAGGATACATGACATTACTTTCAAACCAAAGTGGCCTTACTCCAAAATGTACACAAGGCCAAGATAAAGGGAGTCAAGACCAGGAGAAAAACATGACCAGGTGAACTAATGTAGGACTACGTTAACAGAATCTTTCAAATCTAAACATAAATATGATGAAACAACTATATACGTATTATTTTGCTCTGGATTTTGGTTTCTTCTTTCTTATATGATTCTTTAACAGTTAAGGTTTCCCTTGTCCAGCCGTGTTCGAATCTAGGGGGAGGTGCTCATCTCCATTTCTTAGCTGAGGTAGCCAGCATTGTCCAAAGACACTTTTATGGCCATGGCGCAAGCCAGACTACACCAAAGAGCATGGAATGCTGTTACCTTCCCACCAAAGTGGTACCTCTTTATCTACTCACATTTGCATGCTTTCAAATTGCTAAGTTGGTAGAAATATGACCCTTCACCCTTTCCCAAAGCATATTTTTTCATTCCTATCCTTTTTAAAACCTATTCTATATGACATATAATATAGTCCTTATTAATCTTTAAATCCAGTTATCTGTAGCCTTCCCATATTTTTAATTTTCCTTTTAATTCTCTCAATTCCCATGTTAATTATTTTTCTTCAACCCTTAAACCCTTAAAGCTATTGGGCTGACACTCTGTATGGTTAAGGTCCTCTAAAGACTTTAACATTCCCTGGTGCCAAAAAAAAAACAAAACAGAAGAAAACAAAATTCGGACCTGCTGCAGTATAGCCAATGGGCAAATCTATTTATCAACTTTTGAACTATTTCAGATCAAATCTTGTCACTTTCAAATCTTGAATTAGAAATTTGAATTGAACTTTTCAGCTGGAGAAGACCTACACAGGGACTGTCTCCGTATGCAACATTTGGAAATACAGGTAACAGGTAGGTAGTAAAAGTAAAGTTTTCTCTGTCAGTCAGGTCCAACTTTAGGACATGGTGCTCATCTCCATTTTTTGGCCGATTGAGCCAGCATTGTCTGAAGACAATTTCCATGGTCACGTGGCCAGCATGGCTATGTGCCAAAGGAACACAAAATGCTTTTACCTTCCCACCTAAGTAGTACCTATTAATCTACTTGCATTTGCATGCTTTCGAACTGCTAGGTGAGCTGTGATGGTGTAGTGGTTAGAATGTATTACTCTAGGTTAACTCTGCCCTCTGCCAGCAGTTTGATCCTGATCAGCTCAAGGTTGATTCAGCCTTCCATCCTTCCGAGATGGTTAAAATGAGGACTCAGATTGTTGGGGGCAATAGGCTGACTCTGTAAACTGCTTAGAGAGGGCTGTAAAGCACTATGAAGTGATATATAAGTCTAAGTGCTATGGGTAGGTAGGCAGGAATCTGGGGCAAATGGTACCTCATACCCTGTTTGCAGAGCTCAGGTCTTGAACCCAGGCTCAGCGACTTTAACCAGAATGCCATCACGCTCCATGTAGCAAAGAGATACTTATTATTTTAATCAATCAGAGCTTGCAAAGAATTTAATATGCGAATGTGTGGCTTCTGTGTTGATCTCAAAAATATTACTACAGAAATCTATGGGTCAATTGTTTGTTTCTGAAAATATATAAATCTGGTGATAGGATGGTCCTGTTATTAACAGTACATTTTAAAGCTATAAATATTTCAATTTAAATTCCTTCTTGAAGTTATTCCGTATATAAACAGTGCTCCCTTTTCAAACAAATTGAAGCATGAACTCGGTTAAGGAAGGTGATTTTCAGAGCATACTTAAAAAAACCCAGTCTGTAATTTTAAGTTTATGCCTCAAGGTTTTCTGCTTTCAGTGAAGCTGGTGAGATTGCCAAATTTGATGGAAAATTAAAATCTGCATAAAGATTGCCTCTGTTTTTTCAAGTGCCCTTATGCTTGTGTTAATAAAGAGGGATGCACAGAGATTTAATGATGTAAAGCTACTGCTGTGTTCCATCATTACTGCTTGGTTGTTACATAGACTCCATTAAAATTGTGGAAGATTAAAAGCCCTAATAGGAGAAAAATAGCAGATTAGAAGATTAGAACAGATCATCCAAAAGGATCACTGATCAGGATTGTTGAGGTAATTCCCCGTTAGGAGAATGAGCGCATACAGGGAGACGTATTTGAGAGAAGTGTTTGAATAATACACACACAGTACACAGATACACTGTACAGTAAATGTAGGTTTTTACTTCCAGAAAGTTTAAGCAAAGTCCAAAATAAGCAGTCCAAAGTCATTCACAAGTTAAATCGTCAGTTTGCAATCCAGGAATAATCCAAATATCTAAATCCAGTGTCAAAGAACAGTTCAGTATCAGACTTACATTAAATCCAGAAATATCAGTCAATTAGGAAAAATGGAGGAACAGCAATACTTTCCAACAGAAGGAAACAGAGACTGAGGCACACTCTCTTCTGAGATTAAGACTAAGACTAAAACAACCCAGGTTTCTGGCTCCATCTTATGGCTGTTTGCAGTTTTTAGCATGCTCTTAAAGAGACAGTATTAAAATGTCTATCCTGGTTTATATATATCTAACCCAAATACCTGTTAGGTTACTTTCATTCCTAACAAGGATCATCAGGGCTTAATTTAGAAAAACACAAAACCGTGATTTGGAAATGCGATATTGTGCTTCACACACCAACATTTCATCTCCCTGATCACTTAAAATGTTTTTTTAGGGGTTGTGCCAGACTTAGCTAAGGTTCTTAAGCAGTGCACACTGGCAGTTAGTTAGCCCATTTTGATATGCTAGTATCCTGACCGCTCAAGGTTGACTCCGCTTTCCATCCTTTCCGAGGTTGGTAAAATGAGGACTCAGATTGTTGAGGACAATGTGCTGACATTGTAAGCCACGTGTAGAGGGCAGTAAACAGAGGTGGGATTCAGAGTTGGTATTCAGCAGGTTCTGACCAGTTCTAGAGAACCAGTAGTAGAAATTTTGAGTAATTCGGAGAACCGGCAAATACCACCTCTGACTGGCCCCGCCCCCATCTATTCTCTACCTCCCGAGTCCCAGCTGATCGGCTGGGTTTTCTTTGGTTGCCCTGCACAGGAGAACGGAGCTGGAAAGCAGGTTAGTGGGATGGGGAAAGAATGGGGATTTTACAGTAACCTTTCCCTGTCACACCCATCAAGCCAGGCCCACCAAGCCACACCACACCTACCAAGCCATGCCCACAGAACTGGTAGTAAAAAGTTTTGGTTCCCACTACTGGTTCAGGCTGGTTCAGGTGAACCGATAGTTCTGGTCATCATTTGGCCCCGCTGACCCACCCCTGCCCTTTCCCTGTGCTTTATATCCTTGTTTGGGAGTACAGCTGATTCACGCAACAGAGCAGTTTGCCGTGCATTAGCTGTTTTACTCAACGGGGCTGCAGCAGCAGGTAAGTAACTATAGCTAAAAATTGTCTTTTCTAAATGCTGGATGCGTGCGAGTGCTTGAAGCGCACAATCACTGACCCAGTTGTTATACTGGCTGAATCGCACCACTGGCAGTAAAGCATTGTGAAGCAGTATATAAGTCTAAGTACTATTGCTATTGCTATTTTACGACCCTCTCTTGCCACAGTTGTTAAGTGAATCACTGCAGCTTGTAAGTTAGTAACACGGTTATTAAATGAATCTGGCTTTCCCATTGACTTCGCTTGTCAGAAGGTTGCAAAAGGCGATCACCTGATTTTGGGACATTGCAATCATCCTAAATATGAATCAGTTGCCAACTGGCTGAATTTTGATCCTATGATGATGGGGATGCTGCAACGGTTGTAAATTTGAAAAATGGTCATAAGTCATTTTTTTCAGAGATGTTGTAACTTTGAATGTTCACTACGTGAACTGTTGTAAGTCAAGGACTACCTATATTAATTTGAACTGTCTGAATCTCCTGATTTTCCCGGCGCTTGACAGCTGGAAAGTGACTGCAGTGTTGTAGATAGAATAGAATAGAATAGAATAGAATAGAATAGAATAGAATAGAATAGAATAGAATAGAATAGAATAGAATAGAACAGAATGAGCTGGAAGGGACCTTGGTGTCAACTCATAAAATATTTCTATGGTCATTTTAGAGTTGACAACAGAAAGGAGGGGAGAAAGGGGTTTCAAAGAGCAGTGCAGCAGCTTGGAAATCGAAAGTGCATTTCATACATCTTTTTTCAGAGATAGTAACTAGGTGACTGAAGTTTCTGTCACGCAAAAATCTAACTGGAGAACAAGATTCATGATTCTTGGCTATGGATGTGTCTCATTGAAGAATATGAATTGTGATACACCCAGGATTCTTTGAAGTTTTGGAAGTTTGGCTCGAGACTCATGATTTAATTGGGGTAACTGCCGGAATCCTAACATTTGGAGGTCTTTAAATCCAGCCCCCTGCTCAAGCAGGAGAACCTATAATATTTCAGATAAGTGACTGTCTAGACCAGGGATGTCAAACTGGTGGCCTGCGGACCGGATGAGGCCCCGCCCACCCCAGCTTTGCAAATGGGAAACACATCGCAAAACGTCACATGACACCCATGGTCTAGATTCTTCTTAAAAACATTCAGTTCATCAACATCAAAATGCCATAAAATTCAGCAACCTTATTTTTATTACCCCAGACTTCTAGGATTTCTGTTCCACCAAAATTACAGTAGGTAGCTCTCTTCCCCTTTTGATGTAGGATTCTCCCCCAAAAGTAGTCATGGTAGAAAACAAAAGGCAGGGACAAAAACTCAAACCTGGAAAGTCCAGGTTTTTGAAGCCTATCCATAAGCCCCTAGAGAAATGTGCATTTCTGGTTTGGAAATAGTTTATTCACACATGCATGTGCACACAAAGAAGGAAAAGAAAAGAAAACCAAGGTAATCACTAAGGGAGGTAAATTAAACCCTTGTAGTTGTCTTTCCCTAAAGCACATTGTGCTCGCCCTAAATTGTAATCATAGCCTGTCATAATCTGCTGCTTCCTTGTACCATGGAGTTTTGTTATGTCAGTGCATGGGTGCTCATACAAACACACACACACACACACACACACACACACACGCACACACACCACCGCCACCACCAGAAGAATTATATACAGTAAAGCAAAGTCTCCATTAGTGCTATTAAATTGTCCTTTCAGCATAATTCATCATCTGGGACTGATTCCAAAACATAGGAGTTAATGACACCAATATAAACCATCCCAACGTACCATGTATTTTGCTAGCTTTTATTCCCATGACTAAATGGCTTTTTAATGTACTTTTATTTGCCATGGTGGGACGGGGAAGTTTTTTCTGCTTCAGTTGAGTACAAAGCTGCAGTTGCTCAGATTAATCCTCTCAAGTTCAAAGCAGAATAATTATTTTTATTTTTGCTGGTAAGATCATCCCAAACCAGAGGCGGTATTCAGCAGGTTCCGACCAGTTCTAGAGAACTGGTAGCGGAAATTTTGCGTAGTTCGGAAAACCGGCAAATAGCATCTCTGACTTTTACCGTATCCTTCCCCTACCACACCCATCAAGCCACACCCACAAAACTGATAGTAAAAAAAAATTGAATCCCACCATTGTCCCGAACCCATAGTAGGTATACGGGTAGTCCCCGATTTATGTCTACAAGTCAGCGCAAAATGTCTTTCACTGAGCGATGGGCCATTTGCTGTAAGGGCCATTTTTATAAAAATGCAAGGTTATGGCATGAACTCAGAGGAATGGGTGGAGATGTGTATTTGTAAAGCCGGCATAACAAAGATAAAGGAAAGGGGAATGTGAACAAGTGGGGCCCCTTTCAATGTAGAAGACAAGAGCTGACTCTCAGGCACATCATTTAAGAGATATCGTCACTGGGGGTTGGTGTGGCATTGATCAGCTGTTCTTGGCGGTGGGGATTGCCACTGCAGCCACCTATCACCGCTGCCTGTTCACCATTGCAATCAGTGGAAAATGGGGGGCAGCAAATGGGTGGTGGTGACTGGGCCATGGCACCAACAAACGGGCCGCGGCAATCCCCACTGCGTAGAACAGCTGATTGGCGGTATTCTTGGAGGCCAATCCAACAGCCAATCAGCTGCTCGGCAGCGAAGGCTCCAGTGCTACCCAGTGGCGGCGGCAGCTCAATTCAGTTGACCGATGGTGAGCGCAAACGGAGTGGAGTCCTGACGAAGCCACATACTGGGGCTGCAATAACGTGCTGAAGCTGACTAGGCTGTTTGCTGTTTTCTGCAAGGATGCTAACCAGATGAATACAGGATGGATGCTGGGAGGCAGAGGCAGATTATTTTCCCTTGCTTTCCTCTTCTAAAGCGAATTTGTGTCTTGTAGTTCCCAAAATACGGTATAAATTTATCTGTGTCAAAAAAAGTCAGAAATTCCTCCCACCCCACCCCACCCGCCGCATAGCTTGCTGTTGCTTACACTCCCAAATTTTGTTTTCGATTTGTTTTTGTTGTTTTTTTCTTATCCCTTTTTTTCCTAACCAATTATCTTTGGGTTGGGTTTGGGTTTTTTTGCGTTTTCTATTTTTTTAACTTTAATAAAGTTTTGAGCAGAAGAAAATCATAGAGGGATGAGAAAACCGAGCGTGTACAAAGCCGTGTTTGAACAACTGCTGAGAAAAGGCAAAACGTAAAGCTAACTCTCTTCCTATTTCTTGATATCTCCTACCCTCCCAATGAGGAATTAATTGTTATTACTTTTTCAGACAGGCAGATTAGAAGGCTTCAGAACTCAAATTCTCCTTTGTGGGGACTATTGGAAAAAAAAGAGAGAGAGAATAGAACATGTTTCTTTTAAATCGTAACTTATGTTAGGATATTAAACCCCACATGAAGCGAATTTAATACATGTGGGGCTTAACATCCTCAGTTTCAGAAGAAAATTCTGCAAAAGAGGAAAAGGCAGTTGGCAAAAAAAGAAGAAAGGGAGAACATTGGGAAGGTGGGGGGAGGACACTTTTAATTTAAATAGAATAACAACTCTGAGTATTAAGGAGCTACAGCAAAGTTCAATAAGGATTGCTAGAAGCTGGTTCTCTGGATTGAATGCCGCCTTAGGGAAGAAAAAGGGGGAAGCTGAGAAGGGGAATTGAGAATACATCCTCCTGCTCTCCCCCCACCAAAATTAGAACAGAATTTATATAAAAGTGAGCAGAGAGGATTTTTACTGTGAAGGGTTAGCAAACGGAACTGTTTCTGTTGCTATTTGAAATGCTTGTTCAGTGAATTTTGCTCCAACTTATGGCCTTTCTGGCCACAGCTGTTAAGTGGACCACTGCTAATTGAAATGCTTGTTAAGTGAATTTTGCTCTGTTTTATAGCCTTTCTTGCCACCGCTGTTAAGTGAATCACTGCAGTGGTTAAGTGAGTAACATGGTTGCTAAGTGAATCTGGCTTCCCCATTGGCCACTCAGGCCATTCTCCCCCCAGTCCCTGAGGGTAAGCACAATCCTGATGCGGCCGTCAATGAAATTGAGTTTGACACCTCTGACTTAGATTATTAGTTGGCAAGCAATAAAGGGCCACATCATAAATTGGAGCCAGCTTTAGGAAAAGATATGAAAGCCAACTTGTCATGCCCCTGTCAAAGTCTGAATCCGAAGAGGAAGATGAACAGCTGACAGGGAATGGGAGTTGTTAGTGTTTGGGGACAAACCCCCAAGCAGAGTGCACAGCAGCAGTCAAGCCAGGCAGCCAAATGAGAGAGAGGCTGGGCCCAAGAGTATACACAC
>NW_020769348.1:1535640-1549189 GCF_900518735.1 Pseudonaja textilis
AGTAAACTACATTTCATTGACCATGAAACATAGTTTGTTCCATCTAGTCTGGATATCATGGACAGACTTGGCAAATTTACTTGTGCCATTGCTCTTCAGATATATAACTATTTAACAAACAGTTTGTTTTTACAGTAATGTGCAGCTCACCCCAAACTCTCACTGCTATAACCTGGTTAGTTAGACTGTGCACACTGGGCCCATAACCAATGTTAGTGTTTGGGGACAAACCCCCAAGCAGAGTGCACAGCAGCAGTCAGGCCAGGCAGCCAAATGAGAGAGAGGCTGGGCCCAAGAGTATACACACACTGGAGACAAAAACACTGTTTGTAGTTTTAAATAGTTATTTAATTCATTTAGAGTTTAAGCATTGTCAATCAGTCCATATGTCATTTTCCAATATATCCATCCAGTAACCTAGTCCATTAACTAGTCAGTACAATGTCCTTATCTTCTCCTTCCGATACCTTTCTCTCGAAGACAACGCTGAGTATACACAGGATATCAGCTCACCAAGTAAACAGTCCTTGTGTTCAGTAGAAACGGTATCCAGCACAGTAGCCAACAAGCAATAACAAGCAGACGTCTCAAACAGGAGTAAACAGCAGGCAGCAGATAGCAGAGAGACCAGGGACCAGGAAGTGTTACGTTACTCTCACTGCCTTTTATTGCTGCTTGCAACCGCACCCTTAATTATCTAATTACATTGCAGTTTGGTGCTTAAAGCTACAAACACTTAAACCTAGGTTTATATATTTATTCACCCAAACCTAGTTGGTGTATCCATATACCCAACAGGAGTGTGGCTCCGTTGGCTGTGGAGAAGGCTGGGGAAGGGCAAAGTCCAGCTGGGCAGAGCAGGGGAGAGATAGAACAAAGGAGAGGGAGGAAGAGAGGAAGACTCAGGCCCACCCCCTCTTCATCCTAGAGGACGCAGGGAGGAATGGAGAAAAGAACAACGTGGGTTGCGTGGCTTATGGGGGAGGAAAGGGCCCTGATTCCCTTCATTAACCACTGGTTCACATTTACAACTGGTATTTGTGTTTTGTGTCCTTCCGAGTTGGCTTCCAACAAGCCAAGTCAATTGGAGGAAATTGAATGTATTTAACGATCGCATGATTGACTTAACAACTGTGGTAAAAGGGGTTGTAAAATCAGATCTGGTCACACGATGGCTCGTGTCAAGGTTCCAAATGATATACCCATAGCAAACAGAACTCTGAGACAATGAGTTTCCTCAAAGAATGAATTTATTGGATACATCATATGGGCACAGACTGGTGAAAACCGACTCTAAAAGTCCCAGCAGTTTTCACCTAATTAAAAGTTCCACACACACACACCTATCCCAAACAATCAGTCACATGGTCCAATCAAGGTGCTGTCCGGTTGCTTGGAAACTTCACTCTGCTCTTCAGCCACCTGTCCTTGATTCTCAAGGGAAACTATTCTGTTTTGGCTACAAAACCCCAATTGTCTCTATTCAGATAACAGATAATCAGATTTGGAAGGGATCCTGTAGGTCATCTAGTCCAACCCCACGCCCAACCGGGAGATCCTACACACCATTTCTGACAAATGGCAGTCCAATCTCTACTTGAAAGCCTCCAGTGATGAAGCTCCCACAACTTCTGATCGTATGAACAGCTGATGTCAGGAGGGAAAAAAGAAATACCTTAAGGGGCGAGCATTAGGTGGGCAGGGAGAGCGAGCCAGTGGTGACCAGGCATGGCCAGCCAGAACTTACTATCGGTTCGGTGACCCACACCAAATCCTTACTACCAGTTCACTTGATCCGGTGCGAACCGGCTGAATACCACCACCGACTCACAGTCTCTTGGTTTCTAACCCAGACTGCTACACCAAGCTGGCTCTCTATCTACAAGTTTCATGTTCTGAATTATAATCCCTTCTCATTAGCACTTCTAAATAATTCATGACAGATGTGCTGTTTGACCGAGTACCGGAACACAAACAATATTTCTTTTTAGTTGCCTATAGCATGCTTCGCAAGAGAAGATCTTATTTATATATACTATAAATAAGTAGTCTCTTTTTTGTTTTCTTTTAATGCTACCTTGAGCAAAACACCACATTAATGGCAGGAGGCTAAAGCCTTTGCTATTTGCCTACCTAATCCAAGACCTTTCTGACCTTAAATAAAGAAATTTAAATCTTTGTGGATGCACTTTATAGGGCTGTTAAAAAGAATTTTTAAAAAGAGAATAAAGAATCAACACTGATCTCTCTTTTCTCTCTCTCTCTCCATGCATACATATGGACTGTATTAACACAACAAACTTAAGCGGATGACATAAAGAACCAGGAGTTGCAGAGGCAAAACACATATGATGTGATACTCAAATTGTTGAGTGTTAACCCTTGTAATTTTGTGTGGTCTGTTAGGCAGACCCAACCTTTCTGATTAATATGCAGCTCCAGATGTCAAGCAAAATAACAAAATATTACCAAGTTAAGCATAAGAGGTGAATCCCGCCAGTTTTATTAGTCAACGGTTCAATATACTAATGGACTCTGAGGTGTAAAATTGTGAATGGAATTTTATTTGTGTGAAAACACATACACTGAATCCATATGTTGTATGGGGGGGGGGGCGTTTTATATCTCCCATCCATTAAACCTAGTGCATTGGAGGTTTGTTACATTGTACGGGTAGTCCTCGACTTACAACAGTTCATTTAGTGACTGCTCAAAGTTACAACGGCATGGAAAATGTGACTAATGACCGTTTTTCATAGTTACGACCTTGATCGTGGGATCAAAATTCAGATGCTTGGCCACTGGTTCATATTTATGATGGTTACTGTGTCCCAAGGTCATGTGAATCCCCTTCTGTGACCTTCAGACAAGCCAACTCAATGGGGGAAAAGTCAGATTTGCTTAACAACCAGGTTACTAACTTACCAACTGCAGGGATTCACTTAACTGTGGCAAGAAAGGTCATAAAATGGGATAAAACTCATTTACGTCTCACTTAATGATAGAAATTTTGGCCTCAATTGTGGTTGTAAGTCGAGGACTACCTGTAGAACCTCCCCAAAATGGGTTCATTCAGCAACCAGGCTATACATACAAGTAGCCCTCAATTTAACAACCACAACTGGGCTCCAGAATGTGCAAACAACTTCATGCTATAAATCCTCATGAATTTTTTTCAGGCAGCCTCTTTGAGAAGGAAGAACTACTTGGAAGAGAAATTTCCCCACACACCTCTTGCTTTGCAGGGAAAAATCAATCCGGCAGGCAGCCCTTCCGCTTTCAAAGAGGCAGGTTGGAAAAGATCCATCCAAAATCGAAGAAACTTTTTTTCAGTCGGAGGAGAAGAACCAGACAGCATCCTGCCACAACAACTTGCAACCTTCTTTCGCAGGTTTCTTTGTTGACTGGCCTCTGGATTTTGTCCTTGCAATGAAAAAAAACCATTGCAATATTGTGTAGCAATAGCACTTAAGACTTATGGACCGCTTCGCAGTGCTTTACAGCTCTCTCTAAGCGGGATAGAA
The DNA here is from genome assembly GCF_900518735.1 of Pseudonaja textilis. Next base: position 1,539,165 of record NW_020769348.1, read on the forward strand.
GAGCCGCGCTAGTTTGGTTTATTTCAATTGTGATTTGGTTGCACTTGAAATAAAAGTGTATTTGTATGTCAGGGCTTGCTGTTATTTTCCAGTTTTAAATTCTATTGTTGAAGAAATATCCATCTGGTTCAGTTCCAAGCTGGGAGAAAGACACTGGAAACATGGAGACTGATTGGAAATATGGTTTGTTGATGAAGCAGAACCACCAGGGTTTGTAGTTCTGGTGCAGCTGATAAAATGGAGTTGAGAGTGGGTGGCTTTTATACCCTCTTTGGGCTTTGGATTTGAACTTCCTATTCCTGGGCATGAACATTTCTTCTATTGGCTGTTGTCAGATTCTATGAGGTCATGTAGGAGTTATATGACCCCATAGAGGTCATAGCTGGCTCTATAGGCAAAAGAGGAAATACAAATCCTAGATGTTTGTCTGAGCTAAGTTTGGTTGAAGCTTGGACTGCTCTGAAAGGGTGTTGGGCAATTCCTATTAGGGCTTAATAGCTTTGCCCTGTGTTGGAACTTCAGTGAGGGGCTGCTTCTAATCCTACCATTCTGCCTTTGTTTCAAAATATCCTGTCTTGAATGGATTACCAAATCTACATTTCTAAACGGTGGCCTCCTCAGTTTGGTTTCTGGATAGGCTGGCCCAATCTTTCTTAATCAGCACCAAAATATCTGCTGGAGCTATTCAGAAATACTGAGTCTGTTTCCTGCCTCTAAAAAAATAAAATCATGTTTCTTCATTTCTCATTTAGGAAAATATAATATTCTGCCTTCTTTAATATTCCTCAAAACATTTCATTCTCTAGGAGGGTGAGTGCTGGCTTTCTACACTGTAGAGTTGTAATTGCAGGAATGTTCTTATCTTTGATGGCAAACCTCAGATGAGGAATGTTTACAAGCAAATATAACTCAGGCAAACAAAGTCACTAATGTAAAGGAGGATTAGAGAGGGGAAGTAAACATATGTTGGACTTTGACTAGAGATAATTAATTGTGTTAGTTACTATGCTGAACAGTAACGAAAGTTAAGCAGAAACCAAAGTTAACCAATGTTGGAGGATTACTAAAAATGTGTATAAATGCAAGACTAGACGCCAATAAAGTTCATCATGATTCAGTTTATCATGATCAAGCAAATTGACTGCCTCGTCATTACAACTCTACACTATCATGGCATTTTTTTTTACAAAACCAAGACACTTTTATGATCTCCCTAAACATAATGAGGTGGGATCTTATGGAACAGAATCCAATCTCAATTGATTTCAGCAACCTGGCCTGTGATCTCCTGTGATTCCGCATCAATCAAACTTTGAGGTGCGGCATGCTGAAGGCTCCCACACATCCTTTAACACCTCCAGGCTCCGATTTGCTGACCTCTGCTCTAGTCTACACCATCTAGCCAACAGCAAAAGTAACACAACTGCCATCCACTGAAAGAGCAACTTGGGCTGAAGGCAATATTATCTCACAAATGCCAGGGTGAACAGAGGTGTTTCTAATTCCCTTTTCAAAGGAAACTACATAGGAGAAGACTAAATGTCACTTCCAGAGTCATTCAGATCAAATCTTCTACTTCAAGTGCATCCATTTTTTACACCAAAGTGCTCTTTGTTTATAATATAAAACATAACCCACCCACCCCCTTGAAGATGGTATTTCCAGATTCATCAGTCATAAAATTGGGGAAGGGGGAAGGAATATTAACTATGGAATTAAATTTGGGGTTGCTGTAGGGGCCACCAAACCTTTAGGGAACTTCTGGTCAGAGGTGGTATTCAGCAGGTTCGGACCAGTTCTGGAGAACCGGTTGCAGAAATTTTGAGTAGTTGGGAGAACCGGCCATTGCCACCTTTGACTGGCCCTACCAACCCCATCTATCCTCTGTCTCCAGGGTCCCAGCTGATCGGCTGGGTCTTCTTTTGTTGCCCAGCACAGGAGAACTGAGCTGGAAAGCAGGTTTAGTGTGGTGGGGAGGGAATGGGGATTTTGCAGTATCCTTTCCCTGCCATGCCGACCAAGCCACGCCCACAGAACCGGTAGTAAAAAAAAAATTGAATACCACCACTGCCTCTGGTGATGCATTGCCATGAGAACCCTAACTCACAAACAAAATCTTAGCAGTCGCTTCTAAAGGCAGTCCTTAACTTACAACCCCAATTGAGCCCAACATTTCTGCTGCTAAATGAGACAGTTAAGCGAGTTTTGCCCCATTTTACGACCTTTCTTGCCATAACGCTGGTTAAGTGAATCCTTACAGTTAAGTTGGTAACATGCCTGTTAAATGAAGTTGGCTTCCCCACTGACTTATCAGAAGGTCACAAAACGTAACCTTGGGACACTGCAACCATCATAAATATGAGTTGGCTGCTAAGTGTCTTGAATTTTGATCACGTGCCCATGGGGATACTGCAATGTTGATAGGTGTGGAAAATGGTGATAAGTCACTTTTTAGGTACCATTATGACTTTAAATGGTCACTAAATGAGCGGTTGTAAGTCAAGGACTAACTGTAATGGTTACAAAAATTCCCTCCCCATAAAAGTGCAGGAAGAAAAATCCAGTCCAGTTGCAATCTGGGAGAAAGATGCTGAAAATAAAATGGAGGCAGGACGCATGGAAAGAAGGTCTCTGTTTTTTGGTTTTCCAGAAACTTTGGTGACCGCAGCATTATTTTGGGGGTGGCTGATCAATTGGCTAGGTGAGTGAGTGGATTTTTATAGGGTACGGACATTTGCTCCAGGGGGGTTGTCCAATGTAGTGAACCTTGGGTCTTTTGCTATTCTAATGGAGGGTGGTAAATCCTATTATATCCTAAAGGTCATGTCTTGTCCTTAGAATTTGGGTGGGGGGATGTAAACTTTTTAGGAGTCTTTGTTTTTCCACTTTTTAAAATCCCATCAGCTACAGCCTTTTGTGGGAGCTTGTGGTTAAAGGTGTTTTGTTTATGAATAGATTGGCCCAGTCTTGCTGAATGGATACAAAACTTCCATTCCAAAATACCAGTCTCTTCTGCTTGAGGCTGTTCTCCTATGGCAGGAAGACTGAGACTACTTTCTGCCTTTAAAAACATGTGGGGGAAAAATAATATTCTGTCTCTTTTAATATTCCAAAAATATTTCGTTCTTGGTGGGTAGGGAGGCTTACCACAAGAACAACAGCCAAAGAAGTAAGCTCAGATCAGAGAGGGCATGACCCAAAAGTACCCAATGATTTTATCACCTGAAAATAGATTTGAACTTGACCAACCCCCGTAATGCTTTCTCCAAATGGATGGGTTATTCCCAGCATGGAAAAACTACCAATAAAAGAGAATACTTGTAGCTCAGGGTTGAAATGATGATAATACACAGATGATGTTACCTAGTTTGGGTAATGAAATGTCTGTAAGAAAAGGAAAAAAAAAAAAAGCCAGAGTGAGCCAATGAAAAACTACCAGATGGCAAACAAAGAATGTATTTTTTAAAAAAATTAAAAGAAGAGGGTGAGATTTAAGAGGTTATAGAGTTTACTCTGGGCAATCCCACTCTTTTTCCTATTTATGCATTCTACACATTTCTTAAGAGCTTCTGATCTCCAAAACCTGAAATGGGCATTTTTCCAACAACCCCTTTCATTCCATCTTGCCTATCCAAATGAACTGTTTCTCTTCTCTTCTCTTCTCTTCTCTTCTCTTCTCTTCTCTTCTCTTCTCTTCTCTTCTCTTCTCTTCTCTTCTCTTCTCCTCTCCTCTCCTCTCTTCTTTTCTTTCTCTTCATTTTTCCAATCCAAATGAACTGTTTTCTCTCTCCTCTCCTCTTCTGTTCTCTTCCCTCTCTCTCTCTCTTCTCTCCATCTTTCCTTCTCCCCGCCGAATGTAGAAAGGGTTTATCACACTTCTAGCTTGCAAAGCAAAAGTTTAACATTTCATTTCTCTCTCTCCATCTGGGAGTATTTTGTGAAAGGGGGGAGGTGGAGAAGAGAAAGAAAGTCAGGGAGAAGGAGAAACAGCACCCACGAGCATTCTCCCCCCTCTTCGCTATTTCCCCCACTACCACCCCAAAATTCAACCATCTGCAAGCAGAAAACTTCTACTACAAAGTAATTAAAATGCACACACGTGCATGCATGCACACAGAGGGACTGGCCCAGACACAAACACACACAGACGGATACCGGGGTGGGAGGGGGCCGGTGTGTGTGTGTGTGGGAAACTAAAAGACCCCCGTCTTCCAAAGAAAAATAGCCTTAAACTGTGTGATAAACATAATAAACTGCAGCAAGCTTTGGTCACAACAAAATATCCAATTCTTGCCCGGAGCTATGAAAATCTACCGGTATGTTTCTGGGGGGAAAAAAAGTTTGCTACGCAACCGAATATTTATTCTGACTGCGATTTGTCTTTTGTGGGTTTAACGCATTCCTCTCTTTTTCCTCACCCCTCCCTCGCCGCTCTCATGTTTCTTTCTTAGACTTCCGAGGAAATGGGGCAAACGGAGGCCCTTCCCCCCCCAAAATACATTCCTTGTTTCAGAGAGCAAAGCTGATCCCCTCGGCGCTGCCACCACTTCATCCCACAGAGTTCAGCCGGGGTCCCGAGGACATGGCGCCTCTCCCCTTTGCCTTGCACTGGTTGTAGTGTAAGTTAAAGTGGAGCAAATCCGGGCAAACCTCTGCCAGTTGGAGGAAAAGACAAGGCCCAGAAGACAACGTCCTTCCGGTCTCTCTGTCCAGGCGGAGGATTGACTTAAAATGGTTCATTTAGTGACCATTTGAAGTTAGAACGGCCATGGAAAAAAAGTGACTTGTGACCATTTTTCACACTTAGGACTGTTGAAGCACCTCCATTTACATTTGGATGCTTGACAACCAGTTCATATTTGTGACAGCCGCAGCAACCTTCCGACAAGCAGAGTCAACGGGAAACCAGATTCACTTAAAGTTGTTACTAATTTAACACCTGCAGTGATTCGCTTAACAAATGCGGCAAGGAAAGTTGTAAAATGGGGCAAAACTCACTGAACAAATGTATGACTACAATACGTAGAGCTGGGCTTCTCCGCTTTGACATCTTGAAGACGTGTGGACTTCAACTCCCATAATTCCCCGGGCAAAACCATATATGGACTTCAAGCCCAGCCAGCCAGGAGTGGACTTCATCTCCCAGAATTCTTGGCCATCCATGCCCAGCTGGGGAATTCTGGGACTTGAAGCCCACACACTGTCAAGTTGACGAAGTTGGGAGGTGCTGGTCTAGAGATTGGAACCATCCTTCTGAAATGGCCTGGCTACTATGCAGATGGCAGGTGGACTTTAGGTGCTCCCAGGCCAGTGATGGCCATCTCCCTTGGCCTCATCCAGTCTTCTCTTAATGACCCCTCATTAAACAAGAGGAACATTAAAGGTTTTGGCATAGAAAGTCTGGGGTCCTCAGTACAAGCCTTGAGCGATCTGCTAAGATTCTCAACCTTGCAGATGGCCTCCCGCTATTACTCACAAATAGTGACGCTAAAGTTTCTCAAAGCTCTTCGCCAGGGAGATCCCAGACAGTGAATTAACATCTTTTAAAGAACTGTAGAAAACACATTTCTTCATCGATACCTCGCCTACGTGGATTGTTTCTCCTTCTTTCTCACTTTTTCATTATGTGTTAAACAAATGGCTGACAGTGAATGTTTTTAAATGGCTTAAAATACAGTCTGTCTGTGCTTTAGTGAGTTGGGGTTCCGCCGCCCTTTTTTTTTCTTCTTCCATGTTTCCTGTTCAGGGTTTCTCAATCTTGGCAACTTTAAGATGTGTGGACTTCAACTCCCAGAATTCCCCAGTCAGCATAATGATGTTGTTAATTTCTGGTAACAGCCTGGACCCTGAAGTTTTCTGAACAAGGTTTTTAGAAGTGGTTTGCCATTGCCTCCTGCCTAGAGCTGAGAAACAGGAACTGGGCCAAGGTCTCTCAGCTGGCTTTGTGCCTAAGGCAGGACTAGAACTCAAGAGCCCTCAGTTTCTAGCCTGGTGGCTCAACCGCTATACTAATTTGGCTCTCTCTCTCTCTCTCTCTTTTTTTTCTCTCTCTCCACATACATACACACACGCAATTTATTCAGAGTTGCATTGTTCTGACTCGATACAGGAAATTGTCTTGAGATATAGGTTGCTTGCCTGCGCCAAGTATTCAGGCAGGACCAGGGGTGGGATTCAAATTTTTTAACAACCGGTTCTGTGGGCATGGCTAGGTGGCGTTCGCCATGTGACGGAGTGGGTGTGGCTTCTTTTTTGCAGCAACCATCCCCCATTTTTTTTTTTGCCTCCTGGGTCTCAGGGAAGCCTCCTGGAGGGGCATTTTTACTCCCAGAAGGCTTCCCTGCAGCCCCGGAAGGCAAAAACGGAGCACAGGGGAGCACACAGCACGGGGGGGGGGGCACGCAGAATCATAACAACTGGTTCTATAGAACCGGTCCGAACTGGTAGAATCCCACCCATGGGCAGGACCTATCTGTCTCTACTGGCCACTTGGCTCTGACAGCACTGACTTCTGGGCGTGTGGTATTCATTCTCAGAAGCCCGTTTTGTGGTGTTGCACCACCATGCCTCTAATACAGGAGTGACAAACTCAAGGCCCGTGGGCAGGATCTGGCCCACAGGGTGCTTAAATCTGGCCCGTGCGGCTGCCCTGGAAATATCAAAAGACCAGCATGCACGGCCCCTGTGGGGCCTATTTTTGGCCTCCACAGCCTCCTGCAGTACTCTACCAGCCCAAAATGAGGGCCTGCTTTTGGCCAGCAGAATGAAGCACGGGGAGCACACGGGCACACACATGTGCCCCGTTTTGGCCAGCAAAGTGCTGCAGGAGGCCGTCCAGGCCAAAAATGGGGCATGGGGGATGGGGTGCCCCACGGAGGAGAACTACAATGCTGATCCAGCCCTTGAAGAAATACGATTTGACATCTCTGCTCTAATAGGAAGAAAAAGAGGCCATCCCCTAGGAATTATCCAGAATTGTAATTAGCTGGAGGGTCAAAGAGTGTGTGTGTGTGCTAAATGATTATGCACAGGGATGGGATTCTACCAGTTCGCACCTATTCGCTAGAACTGGTTGTTAACATTCTTGGCAGTTCGGAGAACTGATTGTTAGAAGAAATTACTGGCCTAATCCTGTAAGGAAGGCAGGAAGGAAACATTCTGGTGTTGCTTACAGAAACTGCCTCTCCATTAACCCTTATTATATTCTTGGCAGGACTAGACTTCCTGCCTCAGGAACTTCTCTGGAGTTTTTTTCCCCTCCTTTGCTGGTACTTTGCTTGTGTGGAGCGATCATTCAAAGTTACAATGGCACTGAAAAAAGTGACTTATGACCATTTTTCACACTTACGACTGTTGCAGCATCCCCACAGTCATGAGGCCAGGCGAGGAGATGGGTGCCTTGATGTGAGTGATGTTGAGTTAGCACACCCAGCCAATAACATGACCACCAAGCTACGCCAACCAACTAAGCCACACCGACAGAACCGGTTGTTAAAAAATTTGAATCCCACCCCTGGTTATGCATCCTGCTTCTCTCTTTTTTTTTTTACTTATCATTTCAAATGGTTTCCTGGTTAATTAACATTGCAGGTAGACGTGTCAGTCACAGGTAAAGGGGGATCTTTTATTAATGCATAGAATCTCTGGCATCCTGAATAGGGTGTGTCCCCCCACCGCCTTGGCCCGTTTCAACGTCTTCATCAAATTTAGTGCAATTTCTCATCTTCTGCCATGGAAGTGGTTGTGAGGTTAGGACAGTGATGGCTAACCTTTTCCACGTTGCATGCCAAAAGTGTGCGCACATGCACCTGTTCGCATGCCTGCACCCATGATGCAATGCATGCATGACTCCGCCTTTCCCCCCTGCACATGCGCCGTGTGCCTCTGCACATGCACGTGGAACCCACACACACCTCATGCCATTGTGCATGCACATGCAACCTCCCCCGCACAGCGCATGCCTCTGCGCATACGCGGCAGATACCCGACAATCAGGTGGCTGGTGGGGAGCACGTGCAATGCACAGTGGGGCTCTTCCGGGCGATCTCTCATGTGCCAGCTGAAGTGGCTCCGCATGCCACTTCCGGCATGCGTGCTATAGGTTCGCCATCACGGGGTTAGGACATGAATAACAAGGAAAGATGGAATGGCAAGGACTTCCTTCCCACTGTAGGAAGTTAGCACCCACCCCTCTCCTAGAAAATTGAAATATCCTGGGAAATATTAAAAAGGCAGACTATTTCCTCTAAAAAGAGTAGAAACTCAGAAGGAGAAACTCACCTCAGAAGCAGAAGCTCACCCCCACCTTTGTTAATGAGCGGGCCATTAAGGCCTGGGCCAGAATAGTTTACATAACAAAGATCTCCAGGTATAGCTATAGCAATTGCCCAAAGCCCTTTTCATTACATCATCATCCAGCAAGGCTCAACCAAGCCTGGAACTCAGGACAGCCTACAGAGTTGCCACTGCATGGCCCCATGGGAGTCTGACAATCAATCAGAATACAAGCTCAAATTCAAATCTCAGCAGAGGGTGTAAAACCCAGGCACTCTCAGCATCTTGGCCCTTCCTCCTTCTCTTTTCCTTCACCTTGAAGCATGTGACCATCCTTCTTTGGAGCTCCAAGCCATGTGGTCCTGTCCACAATTAAGCCATCTTTCCAAACAGCTTCCATGTTTCCAATGTCTTTTCCCCCACTTGGAACTGAACCCAGAAGGATAATTCTTCCAACACTACATAGCCATACGCAGCCTTGCTCTCCTAGGATTTCAATTCCCACCCCTTTCATCTCCTCTAGATCAAGGGGCTTTTTTTTTAAGGATAAATGGGGGACGTGAGGGCAAGCTGTGTCCCTCACGGTGACATCTTCCTGGGGTGCCTGTGTCAAATCTGTCAGGTTGATGAAAGCAACGTTGCTTCGCTGTGCATGTTGAGATTCCAAAGAAGCTGAGCTTGTAGCTCAACAGCACAATGCTGCTCTTGCCATTCCGATGAAGGCTGCTGAAGCTGACCCAGGAAATGTGTGCACCAGCTGGAGACAGGGAGAGATACGGCACAATACAAGCAGTCCTTGACTTATGACCACAAATGAGCCCCAAATTTCTGTTGCTAAGTTGCAGAGAGACAGTTCTGAAGCGGGTTTTGCCCTGTTTTACGTCCTTTCCCGTCACTTTGGTTAAGTGAATCACACTAATTTTTAAGTTGGCAACATAGTTGTGAAGTGAATCAGGCTTCCTCCTTGACTTTGCTTGTCAGAAGGCCGCAAAACCGGATTGTTCTGACCTAGGCTTCCCCAACAGCACGAAGCCGACTCCTCGTCCTGATAAACCCCTTTTATTTAGTTTAACAGTGAATTCCTCTCCAGCAAAATCCCGGCCAACAGTCTTTCAAGATAGTTCACAATTACAGACCTTTATCAGACTTGGAGAAGTGCCAGGCCGATAACTTTCAGAGGCCTCACTGTAGCAGACAATACTAGGCAAGAACGCAGGAATAGATCTTCACCCAAATGAACTAATTGTCTCCTGCAATGTCACTAAGCATAAACCATTCACTTCGTTTTATGGAGCCTGAAAAAATACAGGCATTAAAATCAAGCCAATATAAATGAAACTCAGATGACAGGAATATTACTCTGTGACCTTCCTTCCTTCCTTTTTTCCTTCTTTCCTCCCTCCCCTCTTTCTTCTTTCCTCCCTCCCTCTTTTCCTTCCTTCCTTCCATTCCTTATTTTCTTCTTCTCTTTCTTTTCTCCCTCCTTCCGTCCCTTTTTTACCTTCCCTCCTTCCATTCATCCATTCTTCCACTTTCCATCCCTTCACCTTCCTTCCTTCCTTTTTTCCTTCCTTCGTTATATCCATCCTTCCATCCACCCTCCACCCTCCCATCCTTCCTTCTCTTCCTTCTTTCCTTTCCTTTCTTGTTTCCTCCCTCCCTCCTTCCTCCCATCCATCCCTCCATTTTCCATCCCTCCACCCACCTTCCTTCCTTCCTTCCTTCCTTCCTTCCTTCCTTCCTTCCTTCCT
>NW_020769348.1:1549199-1571506 GCF_900518735.1 Pseudonaja textilis
TCCTTCCTTCCTTCCTTCCTTCCTTCCTTCCTTCCTTCCTTCCTTCCACCAAAACCTTTTGATTGTGTTCAGCAGCTTTTTTCCTGGTGTCTGCATGACTACTGTTAAGTCCAGATCCTTTGCCTGCTCCATTTCAGAGTCAATGGACTTTTAAAGGCTTCCATGAAGCTTCATGAAGGGAAATTCAGACATATAATTGGCCAGCGTTTGCAAATATAAAGCTCACTTTCTCTCCTTCCCTCCTCTCTGAGAAACTTCCAGAATGAAAAGGGGGGGGTATAGCTCCCCTCCCCAAAAAAGGAACTAAAGAGTGCCATCTGGTGCATAAAATCAAAGCTTACGTATTCACCAGTAAAACAAAAATACAGCGTCATTGCAACTGGCAAAGTTAAAAAAAAAACATGTTAATCCTGAAAGGGTCAGCACCTTCATACGTGTAAATATCAGGCTGCCGTTTTTCTTTTTTTAAAAAAATACTGCAAAAAATTACTGGATAATGAAACACCAAACATGCAAAAGATCTACAATATTTCAGTAATAATACAAATTTGTCCATGCAATTCTGGCATCCTTTTGGTTCAAAAAATGGCTGCAGGGATGATGTGGTGATGATGAGGATGATGGAGGTACCTGGGCTAATTTTTAGGCCATTTTGCACATGATGGAGTGGACAGTCTTTAAATGTCCTTGGGAGAGATGGCTGGGAAGGGGTTTTTGTTGTTGTTATTGTTGTTGTTGTTTTTATCCCTGCAACAATCACCTTAAGTCCTTCCAAATTTTGTTCAGACTTTCTGTTCTGAAGAGGTCCAGTGGGAGAAATCTCTCCTGGTATCCTTTTTTCCTGTATTCCTTTTTCTTTTATTTTAAGTGGGCTCAGGAGCCTGAGAAGTGGATGAAACATTCAAATAAACAAGAGCACCACAAAAGAGATACCATCTGTTCCTCCACCAAGACTACAGGTAGTGCTCGCCGTAGGGGCTGCAATGGAGTCCAAAACGTCCACTTGCTAAGCAAGACAGTTGTTAAGTGAATTTTGCCCCATTTTACAACCTTTCTTTGCCATCGTTGTTCAGAGAATCACTGCAATTGCTAAGTTAGCAAATTTGGTTATTAAGTGAATCTGGCTTCCCCACTGACTTTGCTTGTCAGAACACAGCAACCGTCGTAACTTTGAAACAGTTGCCAATCATCTGAATGTTGATCATACGATCGCGGGGATGTTGCAACGGTTGTACGTATGAAAAACTGTCAGAAATCACTTTTTTCGGTGTGATGGTAACTACAAACAGCCACTAAACAAATACTTGTAAATTGTACCCACCTGTATGAACAATTACCAAAGTTCTGGAGGTAATCCCAGGGCTTTTGCAAAAGACATACCAAAGTTGGATTTTTTAATGCAAACCTAGTTCATTAATTCAAGACAAATAAACATTAAATTAATCCCCGATGTAATTTCCTTGAAAGTTGGGACAAGACATCAGAAGTCTCCCTGCAAATCAGAGCCACTTGTTAGCTTTTGGGAATTGCAATTGCAAAGATTCCTACACGGAAAGGCTGAGGAAGAAACTACCCAGGCAATCATGTTCTTACAGAAGATTTTTTGTAATCCTAGCTGTGCAAAACATGTGATCTGCTTTCCTGTTCTAGCCTTTTCAGGATTATATCCCACAAGCAACATAAAACTTATTAAAAGGTGACCAATGGTGACCAACTTCAAAATAGTTAAGGGTTTAAGATTGTGATTTAGACTTTCTACCTGAATTTTGCATTCTGCAGCAGTGCTTTTAATATCCAGAAAACAACAGTTTGCAAAAGCCTGCAGATGGTGCTAGTGGACAAGTTTTCAGTTCTGCAAAATCTCTCCAATTGCTTTAAGCTCCAAATATTTCACTGTAGCCATCATGCACAAGCTGTTTCCATCTAAACATTACTAAAGAGTAGGGATTGGGCATTTAAGCTATGTAATTTAAATTGAAAAATTTAATTGTTCTCACCTGATGACAAAAGATCAATGCAGCCTGTTCCATTTTACTTCTTACATCAAAACAAAACTATTCTACCTTTGCTGCAACAATCCACACTACCACAAGAGGGTAGCAAAGAATTAGAGGTCTCATTTTCTTTGCTGTCCTCTTGTGGTCATCTAGAGCTTTGCAATTCAGATACGATAAGATTTCAATAATTAAAAGTGCTTTTCAACAAAATTGTTTGTAACAAAGCTGAAAAGTCCAACAACTGTTGATTTCATTTGAAGGCTCAAGATATACCAACCAGATAACCTTGAGAAATGTACTAATTCCAACATGACCTGATCTGAACTGTACCTCATGAGTAATTTTTTTAAAAAATCCAAATGCATTTAAAATGTATATTCACAGGAAAAAGTACAAATTTAAAAATCAATTTAAAAGAAAATGCTTTGGAAAAAACACATTATTTGTATTTAGATATACATGCAAATGTCTGTACAAAAAGAAAGTAAAACATAAATGCATACAGGAATGGTGCAAAATATATGGTACATTATGAATAAAAGCATACAGAGATAGAATGTTACTGAAACAACCCCATTTATCTACTTCTACCTCCAACTAAAGAGAGGCTTTCACATTTCATCCAGTTTCTACTTGCTGAACAAACCTTTAACTGGAACACTTCCATGCTTTTCTTAATTTTATAACTTAGTTCATAACTGAACAAAATGAATAAAATTGCATATATTAAATCAAAGTACAGAGAATATGTATGATTAGCTAAAGCATGCACAAAAATGGTTTGTATTATAGAATATTATTAGATGTGGAGAGGTACAAATATTTAAAGAAAAATGAGTCCTATGGGAGAAATGTGTTTTAATCACCATATCAATCTTGTACTTCTTTTTGTTAACTTACCAAATACATATATATACATATATTTGATGAAACTTTACTGAACCTCAATAAGGAAAGGGATCCAAAGAATCCCATTGTGTAATATCTAGATGCAAAACAAGCAAAGATGCTAAAAAGTCTATGTGATTAGCCTTGCTTTGCATACCAATACTAAAAAATCATTTCAGAGTTTAAAGGTGGAAGCAGGATTTACTAGGTAGGTGCTAAAGCTTGGCAATTTTAAGACTTGCAGACTTCCAACTCCTAGAATTCCACAGCCAGCATGCTGGAATAGCTAGCTGGAAATTCTGGGAGTTGAAGTCCACAAGTTTTAAAATTGCCAAGTTTGGAGACTTCAAAGTTACAACAGACTTTTGAAAAGTTACTTATGATCTGTCCTTAAAGTTATGATTGCTGCACAACATCCTGGAATACTGCAACCAATTTTGGTCACCATACTACAAAAAAAGATGTTGAGACTTTGGAAAAAGTTCAGAGAAGAGCAACTAAGATGATCAAAGGCCTGGAGACTAAAACATTATGAAGAACGGCTACAGGATTTGGGTTTCGCTAAGCTAAAGAAAAGAAGATTGGAGTGACATGATAGTAGTATTCCAGTATTGGTTTCCACAAAGAAGAGGAGGTCAAATTATTCTCAAAAGTAGCAGAAGGCAGGACAAGAAACAATGGATGGAAAATAATCAAAGAGATAAACAACCTGGAATTAAGGAGAAACAGTGAAGACAATTAATCAGTGGAACAGTTTAACTGCAGAAATCATGGGTGCTCCATCACTGGATGTGTTTAAGAAGTCTGTTGTAACTTTGAATAGTCTTAAACTACTAGTTTGAAGACTAGTTATATCATCTGTCTGTTGGATATACAGCCCAAATTTCTTAAAAACCTGTTCAAAGCAGCACTTCCAAGTAACAATCTTATCAAGTGGGGATGATATCAAAATAATATTATATCCAAAATCACCTTTTGTGACCAAGGGATGGACCTGATCTCCAACCACCTAAAGTCCCATCCAGTATATAAGTAGGCAAAGGAAACCTGAGTTCCATGCTTATTGTGTCAGTATAATGATAACAGCAAGGGGCAGGGGATTATGGTTAAAGGAGAAGAAATGACATGGAAACACCTTTCTAAAGAACGAAGCAGGAGCTGTAATTCAGGGCTACAGCTGGAAGAGGCCAGCAAAACATCTTTCATAGATTAGAAGGCTGAGGAGAACTTTGCCCAAAGGTCGGGTTGGATTAATGATGGCATGTTCCCTTAGGCGAAAATCTACACATCTGAAATGGCATGAAAGCCACTGGCACATTGGGGGATTCTTCAGAGCACAGGCCACCTTTTAAAACCGTGGGGTGGCTTGGCATCTTCTGAGCTGGGGAGTAGAAAAGTGCAAGAAAGGAAAGGAGAAGTCAAAACTTCACAGAATCTTTTTGGAGACCAAACCCAAAAGTGTTTTGTTGGTCAGGTGGGGCCAATATTGGACTTTGGTACACCTAGCTATGAAGCAGCCCTTTTGGACTCCAGTTCAAAGCATTGCATGCTAAATAATATAAATAAAAAGCACCCCCACTTCAAGAGATCTCAAATTATGAGCAATACAATACCACTAGAGATTCTTTAGCAGCCAGTGTAATATAGTACTGAAGGCAGGAGTCGGCAACCTTAAACACTCAAAGAGCCACAAAGGTCCTAACCGGAACACACACAGAGACACACACTCACTCATTTTTGGAGACAACTGGAAGTCTGGTTCCCCCACCATAGAGTCTCCTTCTAACGTGGAGTCTTTTTTCCTCTACCTGTCCTAACTGAAAGCCCTATGAATTGTGGAACTGACCAGAAGACCAGTCCCTTGCCATAGAGTCTCCTCCTTGCATGCTGTGCTTTCCCCGCTCCACAAACCGGAAACTCTGTTCAAAATTGTGCTGCCGTCAGTGATAGGGAGCCTCAGCAGAGAGATGAAAGAGCCACATGTGGCTCCAGAGCCACGGGTTGTCGACCCCTGACTTAAGGTGCTGGATATAGGTTGGATGAGAACTTCACAGAAAACTCACCGGATGACCTTGGACTACTCAATCTCTTTCATTTCAACCTTCCAGTGAAAGTCCCTCCTTGACTTTCTTGCATACAAAAGGAAGGAAGGAAGGAAGGAAGGAAGGAAGGAAGGAAGGAAGGAAGGAAGGAAGGAAGGAAGGAAGGAAGGAAGGAAGGAAGGAAGGAAGGAAGGAAGGAAGTTTATTCAGTGACAATTCAAAGTTACAATGGCAACGTAAAAAGTGACTTACGACCACTCGCCACACATATGACCATTGCAGCATCCCCTTGGTCACGTGATCCAAATTCAGAAGCTTGGTAACTGACTCATATTTATGACAGTTGCAGTATCCCCAGGGTCATGGGATCCCCTTTTATGACCTTCTGACAAGCTAAGTCAAGGGGGAAGCCAGATTCACTTAACAACCGTGTTACTACCTTAACAACTGCAGTGATTCAGTTAACAAGAAATGTGGCTAGTAAAATGGGACAAAACTCACATAACAACTGTCTCACTTAACAACATAAACTTTACGTTCTTGCAAAGTCAAGCCTTTAGCACAGCAATAAATATATACACACTTGTCTATATGGAATATTACAGTGACTTTGAGCTACAATTAATTTAGTCTCAAGCAAATCAATTCTCCTGGTCTACAAAACTAATTAACATTCTAGCAAAGGGTTTTCTGTCTCCTGCTTTGATCTGATGTTGGAAGATCTAATTTTTTTCCCTCCATAATACCCTAAGAAGAAAACATACTTCGTGTATGTGTGCCTGAAAGAGGCCAAAGGTTAATTAACAAAGCATTTTGACAAAGCTAATAAGACAGATCTATTTGAGGACCTATGATTTAATCAGCTTAATTTTAATCTATCGTCTCTCATCAGAATAGCTGGAAATAAGTATCTAACTTCCTAAAGCCCATTAGTGTGAAATGCAGAGGAGAAATTGAACGTCACTTTGTGTCCTTTCAACAGAAGGGGAGATCATGACATGATTTAAAGTTATGCTAACTTCACAGAGAAGATATACAGGTGCAGTATTAATGTTTGAGGCTACAGAAAAGAGAAATTGATGGCTGGTTGGAAGGTAAGAGGGGGGCACGATGGCTCGGCGGTTAAACAGGCTGAGGTTGTCAGCTAGAGTAGGGGTTGGCAACCTTTTGGATTTCAGGGACCACCAAACTCATCATTTTAAATCCCAGGGACCACTAACCAGTTCTGTGGGCATGGCCTAATTTGTAGGTGTGGCCTGGTGGTCATGTGACTGGCTTGGCATGGCTTGTATGTAAATATTATAAATAGTTATATAAATATTGATTTTTTTATGAAATAGAGCAACTTTTACCCAAAATCAGGCAAAGCAGGCAGACAGATCGAGCTGCTCACAGAATCACAGATTCATTCAGAGATCTATCTGTCTGCCATTGGCTAGCTCAGTCTGTCACATAACATTTGCTTGCAAGCAAACTCACAAAATTAACTCACAACACACTATGTATGTAAATATTGAATTTTTTACTTAAAAAAGAGGAACTTTTACCCAAAAGCAGGAAAAGCAGGCAGACAGATTGAGTTGCTCACAGAATCATTCAGTTATCTATCTATCTGCCATCAGTTACCTGAGTCTGTCACATAAAATTTGCTTGCTGTGAGTCTGCACTGAATAATGGAACCTTCAGTCCTAAGGGAGGTTCGGCTGTGCTTAAAAGCAGAGCTGAAGATCTAAAGACGAGCTAGAAAGCAAGAAATCCAACCATTTCCTGATTCCTAGCTAATCTAAATCTCCCGGCACAGCAGAACAGCTGATGGTTGGAAAAATAGCAATTTAGCAGGCAAGTTTGCCGGGTAAGGAGTGGGCAGGGAAAGTTCCCACGGACCAAATGGGTGGCGCAGCCTTGTATTTCTGCACAGCCTGGATTAATTGCTTGGCGGGGGGTGCTCTGGGGGTGAGATTTCTCTATGGCCCACCCAAATTTTCTTGTGGCCCACCAGTGGGTTGCAGTCCACCGGTTAACAACCACTGAGCTAGAGAGCTGACAGCCCAGGTTTGAGACCTGAGCACTGTAAAATGGGGTGAGCTCCTGTTCTTGCTCCAGCTCCTGCCCATCTAGCAGTTCAAAAGCATGCAAATGTGAGTAGATAAGTAGGTATCATTTTGGTGGGAAGGTAACAGTGTCTTTGTTAGACCATTACACAATAGTCTTTGCTTGGCATATAGTCATGCTGGCCACATGATCATGGAAAGAGTTTTTGGATGCTGATAAGTTAGATCTAAGTTTGACCAGGTCAGTCAGAATGAGGCATTTTGTGGCTCTCTGGTAGAACTACAATTCCCAGCCTCCCTCATCATTAAGTATGCCTACTACAACTATGGAGATGCGGTGGCTCAGTGGCTAAGATGTTGAGCTTGTCGATCAGAAAGGTCAGCAGTTCGGTGGTTCGAATCCCTAGTGCCGCGTAATGGAGTGAGCTCCCGCTACTTATCCCAGCTTCTGCCAACCTAGCAGTTCGAAAGCACATAAAAAATGCAAGTAGAAAAATAGGGACCACTTTGGTGGGAAGGTAACCGCGTTCCATGCACCCTTGCGTTTAGTCATGCCGGCCACATGATCATGGAGACATCTTCGGACAGTGCTGGCTCTTCAGCATGAGCACTCCCCCATAGAGCCAGAAATGACTAGCATGCATTGCGGGAGAACCTTTATCTTTACCTTACTACAACTGCTGGAAATTATACAAGTAATTGTAAAATTGATTTAAATTAAGACTGCAACTAGGGCCAGAACTATACAAGCAATTGTAATTAAGACTACAACTGGGGCCAGAATTTCCATTGCTTCCATTGTTAAGCCACAATGATCCTTCCCTTGCAGGGAGCAAAGCAGAAGCGACATCACACATGACATCATCAGGCAAATTACCGACTTGGCGTCCTTTGCATAGTATTATCCCTGTGGTTTCTACCAGATTACTACGCTTGACAGAATTGTATTCAGTTAGCTCCTCTGATTCAAACTCTCTTCCCCTTAGGCTGCTGAACGTTAGAAGAACTTGCTCCATCAAATAGCATTGTGAAGATGTGAGGTCTTCCTAGGAACCAAGGAAGCCCAGTAATGGCCAAGTGACAGCTTCACTGCTTCTTCCATCAACCAATATGACTGGGTGACCTTTCTCAGCTGAAGCAACTGTCTGTTTTCTTTCGATCACGGTAGGAAGACATCCTTTGGGGCAAAACATGTCCTTCCTAGATTTGATTGGGCCATGTGATAGACTGAAGGATACAGAGGATGGATCTTTGATTTCTCTTTTGGGAAGGAAAAACCCGGAACTCTCAGATTCGGGTTTTCCCAGATATGCCAATATGACAACTCTAATAAAATGGAACTTTGAGGAAATGCTTGTCTCAGAGTTTACTGGTTTGGAGTTGGTTAGTTGGAACACTGACAATAACCCGAATCCAAACACACACCCCTTGTTTAAATTTATGCTGGGTTTGCTCCATATTAAAAACCACTACATGCTATTGATTGCTTTTAGTAGTGATGCATGGCAGTGTTTTATAGTGATGAATGTTTAATCAGGATTGATGATTACGTGAAATGCGAACACATTTAACACTGAGATTCATTTATATAAGGGTTTCTTAGAAAATGATCCTTAATCCCAAGGCACAATCCGGTTCAATCTTGCAGTCACGAGCACATTTTGCCACCCATTGGCAAGTCAGGAATGGTGAAGAGGAAAAAAGGAGATAACGTTAAGAAAAGGCTGGCTAGAGGACTGCGGACAGAGCTTGAAATTTAAATAACAAGGCACAAAGATGCTTCTGAAGGCCTTAGCACAGTGACCTGCTGCTTAATTTTGAGAGTGAAACCATGCTGTTAAAAACAGGTGCCATGATCAGGAAGGAAAAGTCTCCATAACTTGCAGAAACATGTTGTAGCTGCAGCACATCCTGACCGATTTCACCTAAATAGAACATAAATGTTCTTAACTAGAGAAAATCAGGTTCAGGTCATTCTGCAGTAGACTCCCACACCTTTGAAATAATCTTCTAACAACCCTGATTTGATCTTGCTCCACAATCTGTTGGGGAAGCAAATCAATCATAACCCTATCCATTAAATAAAAAAAATGTACGTACAGCCTCACAACCATCATTGAGGCCAAAATTTATGTTGCTAAGCAAGGCAGTTGTTAAGTGAGACTTGTCACATTTTAGCAAAAGCACTAGCACTAGCACTTAGACTTATATGTCGCTTCATTGTGCTTTCCAGCCCTCTCAAAACAGTTTACAGAGTCGGCTTATTGCCCCCAACAATCTGAGTCCTCATTTTACTGACCTCAGAAGGATGGAAGCCGGGGTGGGATGCTACCAGTTCGTCCCGGTTCTATAGAACCGGTAGCTCTGAAGAGCAGAAGACACCGAACCAGTTCGATATCTGCTGCTCTGTTTGGCCCAGCTGCCCTCCCGGGCTTCTTGGCTGTCCTTTATTTCCTGCTTTTTCAACCTCAGCTGTTTTGCGCGGCACAGCTGAGGTTGAAAAAGCAGGAAAGAAGAGGATTTTCAAATGCTGTGCACCCATGCACAGCGCTTGTCAGCTGTCTGGGCAGCACAGTTGAGGTTTTTAGGGAATGGTCTACACACGTATGCAAAACACACTCTCACTAGGGGTGGGATTCTACCTGCCAGAGAACCAGCAAATCGGGCCATTGGCAGGCCTCGCCCCACCCACTCACTCCTTATCTGGCATGTGTGCCATCAAATCCACCTGCTAAGTTGCTATTTTTCCTTTTTTCCCCTCAACCATTAGCTGTTCTGCTGTGCTGGGAGTTTTAGATTAGGTAGAAAGCAGAAAATTGTTGGATTTCTTGCTTTCTAGCTAATCTAAAAGTAGAGCTGAGCCTGAAGCTTCTATTCAGTGCAGACTCAGATAGCAGTTTGCAGAAACACAGATCTCTAAGTGAATCTGTGATTCTGTGAGCAACTCAATCTGCCTGCCTGTTCTGCCTGATTTTGGGTAAAATTTGTTCTTTTTTTAAATAAAAAAATTCAATATTTACATACATAGTGTGTTATGACTTAATTTTGTGAGTTTGCTTGCAAGCAAATGTTATGTGACAGACTGAGCTAGCCGATGGCAGAAACACAGATCTCTAAATGAATCTGTGATTCTGTGAGCAACTCAATCTGCCTGCCTGCTTTGCTTGCTTTTGGGTAAAAGTTGCTCTCTTTTTTATTAAAAAAATCAATATTTACATCAATATTTATAATATTTACATACAAGCCATGCCCAGCCAGTCACATGACAACCAAGCCATCCCCAGCCAGTCACATGACCACCAAGCCACACCCAAAAATTAGGCCACACCCACAGAACCGGTTGTTAAGAAATTTGAATCCCACCCCTGGATGGAAGGCTGAGTCAACCTTGAACTGGTGAGGATCAAACTCCTGGCAGCAAAGAAGTTGTTAAGTGAAGCATATAGTTGTTAAGTGAATCTGGCTTCCTCCATTTCTTCCCTGACTTATAGCCAGTTGCTAAGTGATGGTACATTCCCTCACATGATAAAGATACTGCTACAACAGAAATGGCAAAGGGTTGGTTCTCCCAGGGAAAAGTTTTCTCCCCATCGGTGCCGTTCTTCTTTTCTTGCATTTGTGGAGATTGCTCTACTAACAGGGTAAGAGCTCAGCGGAGAGACGGAATCACTGCCTCAAGACAGAACCCATGCATGGTACACATCACATAGAAAGTAATCCAAAAGCTCTCACCATCTGCCAGCCCAGCTCAAGGGGAAAAAAGAAAGAAAGAAAACTTCCAGAAATAGCTAGCGGGGGATGTTGTAAGAGGCCAACGCCACAAGTGACAAGATGGGAAATGACAGCAAACAGATTTTCTTTCCCTCTCTACTAGCAGCAAAAGAAACACACGGGCTCTGGAGCTGAGTTTGAAAACCTCCAGATGCTGCCTCTTTCACATCTCCATATCTTTCTTCCTACAACATCAGTACGGGTTTTTTTTTTTCCCCCTTCCTATTTTATCCCTCACCCTCCTGAGAGGGAACAGGGAGAAAACACGCAACAAAACCAATCAAGTACACATGCCTCTTTGCCTAGGAGGAGAAACTGAATTCACAACAATGGCATACTTATTTTTCCTGGAAAAAGGAGGAATGGAAAAATCTGGATATTTTCAGGAAGGCTAAGGTGCATGAAGGTGCTTATCCCACACCAGGAGTTTTCAACCTGGGCAACTTTAAGGCTTGTGGACTTCAACATCCACCTGGCTGGGGTGAAATGATGGCAGCCATCCAGCCATGCCTATCTGGTTGTGCCCACTCGGCCAGGGCGGGGCAATGATGGCTACCCAACCACAGCCACCTCGTTACACCAACCCACTCACCCACCCACCCACAGCCACCCAGCCGTGCCCACACATCCACAGCCACCCGGCCTGTGTTATGCCATCAGAATGAGTTCTCACTATTTCCCGCACCTCACCTTTAACAAATACTTCCTTCGCATGAAACTTGCAATGGTGACCACAAGTGGAAAGATTTACAAAAAAACATATTTCCAAAAAGTGATCAGAGGCTCTGCAAATATTGTGACCTGTAGTAAAAAAATAATAATAATGAAGCAACGCTGTTAGGCATGGCCAAAACCCAAACAGCCATCACATTCTCATGTTCCAAAACACTCTGTAATTGAACTAGACTCTGCTGCCAATGTCTGGAGGTGAGCATCATTAACAAAAGTTAATTATATATGACATTGTTTCACATGGCAAACCATAACAACAAATTAACAAGAATAGGCAACAGCTGTGAAACATGAGGTTGGTAAAAAGAAAGAAAACATACACCATACATTTAATCACCCGCCAGTGCAAATCACGGTCCACGAGAAACAATAGAAAATGTCCTATCGTATATAGTGAACGCTGTAGAGCAATTAAGAGAATTCATGCTGAAGAGCCTACATTTTTATATTTTCACTCCTGAGTAACCTTTAGACTGATTTTATCAAGCAAGGGAAAGAGAAAAGTGAAGGCAATAATCTCAGGCACAAATATATAGGTCTTATCCATAGTCCAGTTCAATGTTTACAATCATTACAGGAATTGATACTTCTCATTTGAGGCAGTAGACCTAATCCAAACATAATCCAATAATTCAAATAATTCTGTTATAATAATAGAAACAAAAAAAAATATGGAGGAGAAAAATCTACTACAGACATAAAATGTCAACAGACGGTAGTGATGATGTGGGTCTGAAAAACGTATTCAGCTCCCAAGCCTTTTTGAATACCCGAAGGGGCCACATTTTTATTTTTATTATTCATTCAACTTGTATGCTACCCAACTCTCAACAGTAATAAACCTTTTGACCTTCCAGATGCTATCAGAAACTATTCCCAGCCGTCCAGACCAGCCCATTATTGGGAAGCAATGCCAAGAACATCATTTAGGAACATCTGGAGGTCCAGGATTCCTGAATCTTGTTTTAGAGAAGACAGCTATACAGTTGTGAATTGTGGTTGCCCTTTGCCTTAAAACATATAACATGATGTTTTTCTTTATAAAAAAGAATAATTTATTTATTTATTTATTTTATTGATCTGGCTATCTATCTCATAGAAGGGTAACCCTTGGCAACTAGCAACATATTTTTTAAAAAATTATGCAAACCACCCACCCCATATAAACAAAACATGATCCTCAGATGCATTTAGATTTGATTTATTAGAGCTGCCCTTCTGTAAAAGCAGGTGGCAGGGGGAACCTCAATTTCCCAAGTCTACAGCTATATTCAGAATCCCATTCTGCACCTGAATAGCCTCCTCTATGGATTTATTCCCTACAGCAGCACCCTTCATCTTCACCATGAGGGAAAGTAGGAAAAATCCTCATTTTTTCCTGAAAGGCTTGGTTGGGTTGAATATGGAGATACAAGCAACAGGTGGGAGATATCAGGATCTTGGTTTGTGAGGGGAAGGGCTCCTAGAACATCTGCAAACTTGGGAGAGAGAAAGGCAAAGATTGTGTTTTCCTTATCTTTTATGTAATTCCAATGAATCTATGGCAATGGATTCCCTTTTCCCAGAGGATAGACAAGGATTAAGAAGAACATATGTGGGAAACAATAAAGAAGAATTAAAGGAGAGATTAATACAGGAATAGAGAATCACAAAATATAAGAGGTATGGGACAAAAGTGTAACAGACTGACTGACTGACTGACTGACTGACTGACTGACTGAATAAATGAATGAATGAATTCTTTATTGGCCAAGTGTGATTAGACACACAAGGAATTTGTCTTGGTGCATATGCTCTCAGTGTACATAAAAAGAAAAGATACATTCGTCAAGAACCATAAGGTACAATACTTAATGATAGTCATAGGATACAAATAAGCAATCAAATCATACTAGGAAACAGTCAGTATAGATTGTAAGGATACAAGCAACGAAGTTACAGTCATACAGTCACAAGTGGGAGGGGATGGGAGATAGGAAGGATGATAGGGATTATTGGAGCCTCGGTGGCACAGTGGTTAGAGTGCAGAAATGCAAGCTACTTCTTCTGCAGCCAGCTGCCTACAATTTGGCAGATTGAATCTCACCAGGCTCAAGGTTGACTCAGCCTTACATCCTTCCGAGGTGGGTAAAATGAGGACCCAGATTGTTGGGGGCAATAGGCTGACTCTGTAAACCGCTCAGAGAGGGCTGTAAAGCACTATAAAGCGGTATATAAGTCTAAGTGCTATTGCTATTGCAATTAATAGTAATGCAGACTTGGTAAATAGTCGGACAGTGTTGAGGGAATTATTTGTTTAGCAGAGTAATGGGAAGAAACTGTTCTTGTGTCTGGTTGTTCTGGTGTGCAGTGCTCTATAGTGTCGTTTTGAGGATAGGAGTTGAAACAGTTTGTGTCCAGGATGTGAGGGGTGTGTAAATATTTTCACAGCCCTCTTTTTGACTTGTGCAGTATACAGGTCCTCGATTGAAGGCAGGTTAGTAGTAATTGTTTTTTCTGCAGTCCTATTTATCCTGTCTGTGTCTGTCCTGTTGGGTTGCAGAACCAAACCAGACAGTTGTAATCCAAGTCCTAGTTATAATCCTAGCCTCATTGGGCTGAAGTAACTTCCCCACTCAGTTATAGAAATCTTTATTGGCCAAGGGTGATTAGACATGCAAGGCATTTGTCTCTGGTGAATAAGCTCTCAATGTACATACAACAATAGTGGTAGATATTCACATGCTATGTGAATATCTACTAGAACCATGATGGCAAACATATGGCATGTGTGCCACAGGTGGCACGCAGAGCCATTTGTCCGGGTATGCGAGCCCCAGTCAAACTTACCTGCATTGCACATGCATGCGCCTCCCAGCTGATTTTTGGCACATTTGAGGCCATTTTCGCTCTCCCGGAGGCTCGAGGCAAGCCACTGCAGCCTCGGGAGGCTGAAAAACAGGCCTTCCGGAAATACTGAAAGTGACAAAACGGGCCCATTTTTTGGCCTCCAAAGGCTGCAGAGGCTACTCTCAAGCCCCTAGGAGGGCGAAAATGGCCACAAACAGGCCCAAAATCAGCTGAGTTGTGCACGCATGTGCAGTATATGTAAGGGGGTGTTGCAAGCACATGCGTAGGGAAGACGGGGCACATTGCATTGTGGCTGCCGGTGTGCATGTGCACTTTTGGCATACCACAACAAAAAGGTTTACTATCACTCTACTAGATTGTTTTCTTGCAGACATTTCATTACCCAAACTAGGCAACATCATCAGTGCTAGCCAACCAAGCTCAGAGAGCACCAAGGACCCCTCATTTCAACCCTATTTGACTATTTGAGTTACAAATAGTCTCCTTTTATTGGTGATGAACCTCCATGAGAGAAGCAAAATCCTAGACAGGCCCCATGTGTACCTCTCTATGAATTCTACCTCTATCTTCATTCAAGCTTTCACACATACATGCCCATAGTTATCCGGAGGATTAAAGGAGGAGGGAAAGAAGAAGTTAAATTAGGGATACCCAGAAAGGAGGAGGGGAAGTAAGTTCTGCCAGTTCTGTTCCCCCCGCCCCCACACTGAGAAAAGTAAATTCTCTTCTCCTTCCACCCTAAAATATGATAACAGGATCTGTGCAGACTAAAATCAATGTCCAAGCTATGATTGATGAAGTCATGCATTATTGGTGCATGAGGATAAGTAATTTGATCAGGGCTTGGAAAAATTAGGTCACAGCTAGAGAGTATTCTAAAAGAGAGTGAGAGGAGTATTTGAACGAATTATGTGTTTTTGTTGGATGAACGACTGTAGCATCCAAATTGGCTATTAACAAATCCTTTTGCTTAAAGAGACCATCCATCCTTGTGTTAGATTAGAAATGATGCCCAGCTGTAGGATTGTGTTCCCCCAAAGGCTTCAGTGCAGCTTTTAATCTTTCTCCCAAAGTCACTGCCAAATCATAATTCTGAACGTGGTAGAAGGAGAAATGGATGAATCACCTATGACAGCATTTCTCAACTTTGGCCCCATTAAGAGGTATGGATTTCATCTCCCAGAATTCCCAAGCCAACATGGCTAGCTGAGGAATTCTGAGAGTTGAAGTCCACACCTCTTAAAGCTACCGAGGTTGAGAAACACTGACCCATGAAATAATTGCACTGATTAAATTCCCATATTATTTTATTCTTACCCTTGTGTTCAGCCTGCCTATTTCTTTGCTCTGACTTTGCTACCTGTTGAAGTGCAGCTCCTAGCATAGCTATGAGATCTAAACTTCAGAAATCTAGACAACCACTATACTGTTGAATGGGCAAATGTGATCCTTGCTCCCCAATAGTTCATACTTCTAACCAGAGCTGGTTATTCAACAGGTTCTGACCAATTCTGGAGAACCGGTAGTGGAAATTTTGAGTAGTTTGGAGAACCGGAAAATATCACCTCTGACTGGCCCTGCCCCCATCTATTCTCTGCCTCCCGAGTCCCAGCTGATCAGCTGGGTCTTCTTTTGTTGCCCTGCACAGGAGAACGGAGCTGGAAAGCAGGTTAGTGGGGTGGGGAGGGAATGGGGATTTTGCAGTATCCTTCCCCTTCCATGCCCACCAAGCCACGCCACACACACACCAAGCCACGCCCACAGAATCGGTAGTAAAAAAAAAAATCAATCCCACCATTGCCTCTAACCCAGGGGTGTCTAACCCAAGGCCCGCATCCTACATCAGACGCACAGGGTGCTTACATCTGGCTCACGGGACAGTCCTGGAAACAGCGGACTAGCCCAGGATTCCTCTGCCAGCGAAAATGGAGGGCGGGGAGGCCACATGTGACCTGTCAGGGCACTGTTTTCAGCTGCAAGTTCTCCTGCAGCCCTCTGCCAGTGAAAATGGAGCTCGGAGGGGCCAAAAACAGAGCCTCAACCAATGACATCAAGCTGGCTACGCCCACCCCCACCCCACCCCCTGAGGTCAAACACAAACCTGATTTCAGCCCTCAATGAAATCAAATTTGACATCCCTGAACTAACCTCACTGGACAAATAACCTGACCTGATGCAAGATGCATCTTCTTACATTTTGGGCATGGTGCTTAATCTTATTAAAGCCAGGAACCACTGCAGAACACCAAGGTCTTCTAAACTGTTAAGGCTGCATCCAGCCAGCTTAATTACCTTGCAAAGTGTAGGAAATGATTATTCGTTTATGACTGTTTATCTTTTATTTTTTACTCATGTAGTAAGCTGCTTTCACAGAACTGTGGGAGAGAAGATGAGGGCAGCAAAATCCAAGAAGTTTAGGAGTGTAATTGCTGCAATATCTCTCTGCCAAACATGGTAGAACAAAAGGAGCTTGTCTTTCCCCCAAGAGTGTATTGAACATGTGACAGATCAGAGATGGATCTGAAAGACATCCCCAAGCTGGATGTGAAGCCAACGTCTGAGAGGTTTGCCAGTATTTGGCATCTGACTACAGAGAGCGCATTGAAGCGAACAAGCCTTGCTCGGGTCAGAGGTCACCTAAGCTGTGGGAATTGTTCCAAGAATGAAGCCAAGGGGGGATAAAGTGACTGAAAGGGAACTGCAAACGGATGCTCTCCTTGGTAGTCAAATACTGAAACTATGGGATTTTTTTTTCACAACCTTAAGCTTAAAAGAGATGGAGGGAGGGAGGAAGAAGAGGGAAGGTGGAGGTAGTAGAAGGAGGAAGAGAAGAAAGGAAGGAAGGGGAGGGGGTGCACAGGAAGGGGAAGAAGGGAGGGAGGGAGGAAGATGGGAGGGAAAGAAAGAAGGGTGCAGCATTCATAGTCTCTATAGAAAACAGAGATCTTGAAATATCACTTCTTTCAGGTATGCTCCAGTAACACCTGTGATTTTATAATAGATTTTAAGTCTGGTGTGCATCACAAATCCAGAGCAAAGAATCTGTACAACAGTGGCACAGACCAAATGATAGGGGAAGGCACATTACTGCTATTGTTACTACTGAGTTACTGTGTTTCTAATGTTTTGTGACCCAATGGGCATCACTCTCTTTCAGTAACTGCTTCTCTGGGTTCTTGTAAAAACCTGATTGTGTCATCAGGGGTGGTGTCTCCTTGCCTCATCTGGTGTGAGCCTGAGGACTCTTTTTTTTTTTTACCTTCTGTGCTCATACTGGCTAAGCTTTACTTCATTATTAGTGTTTCCTGTGAGTTGTCTGATTTTACTTCACTTGAGCTTGAATGATTTGTTCTTTTTAAAGTCCAAGAAATCACCAGCCATTTTCTCTTTCCTTTCCAGGCACCTTTTTAAAATTTCATTATTTTAGAATTAAGGAGAAATTTCCTGATAGAACAATTAATCAGTGGAACAATTTGTCTCCAGAAGTTGTGAGCACTCCAACACTGGAGGTTTTTAAGAAGAGATTGGACAACCATTTGTCTGAAATGGTATAGGGTCTCCTGCATGAGCAAGGGGTTGGCCTAGAAGATCTTCAAGGTCCCTTCCAAATCTCTTATTCTGTTATTCAGTAGCTGGTGGTGAATGAAAGCGGTTTTCCAAAACAGCACCTATGTAGCAGGAACTGTTCTAATTGCTGATAAGTTTCTGAGTTCATTTTCAGCTGCTGTTGTCATCTATGAAGTCCTTTGTCAACTTTGCTCCTCACTCTTTGGGGGAACTTCCATTCTGCATGGCATCTGCCCACTGACCTTTGTTAGAAAAGTGGGTTTCACCCTGCAGGAAATTTGGGGTGGGAAGCAAAAGATGTTGCATCTTGCAGGGTCCAATCTGAATCTATCTAACAAAAGGGCCTTCAAACTTGGCAAGTTTAAGACGTGTGGACTTCAACTCCCAGAATTCCTGAGTTAACATGACTGGAGGAGGAATTCTGGGATTTGAAGTCCACAAGTCTTCAAGCTGTCAAGTTTGAAGAGCCCTGATCTAATAGATAACAGATAATCAGATAATCAGAGTTGGAAGAGACCTTGTAGGACATCTAGTCCAACCCCCTGCCCAAGTGGGAGACCTTACACCATTTCTGACAAATGGCAGTCCAATCTCTTCTTGAAAGCCTCCAGTGATGAAGCTCCCACAACTTCCGAGGGCAACTTCTGTTCCATTGGTTGACTGTTCTCACTGTCAGAAAGTTTCTCCTTATTTCCAGGTTGAATCTCTCCTTGATCGCTTTCCATCCATTATTCCTTGTCTGGCCTTCAGGTGCTTTGGAATATAGGCTGACCCCAGGAATCAAAAGTTTATTCTTCCAAGTTTTCAGCTCCTGTTGGCTGCCATCATCAGAAAACTTCTCTCTTTGATCATCCCTGATTCATGAGCCCGAGAACTTGGAAGAATAAACCTTTGGCCTTGGTGACCGACTTAAATTGGATCCCGGAACATTATCCTGGGACATGTAATATTTACTTCATTTTGTAACTCTTGCCCCCAAGGGCAACATGTTCTCTCCCCTTTAGCATTTAGGGAACCAATAAGAGCTGTACTTTCTCCAAGAGTGTTTGGAATGGAGAACCTCACATATGGCAGACAGCAGAACTTGAGAGCAGGTGTTAACTGCCTAGTGACATTGCCTTATGTTTTTATGCTGCTTTATGATCACCTTATTGTGATTATAATGGAGTACCTGACACATAAATGCCTCTATAAATAAATAAACATGTCCTCCATTCTATTCCCAAAGTGTTAGTAGCATATCAAAGGCAGAGTAGTAAAGCCATTATGGACTCACAATCAATGAACTGAGTTAACGTTCGTCTTCAGCAACGGACACAATTTCCTGCTCAAAATAACCATGATACATCCAGAGTGTTGGAGAGCAACTTATACAACCATAATTGAGTCCAATATTTTTGTTGAGTGAGACAGTTAAGTGAATTTTCCTCATTTTACAACCTTTCTTGCTACAGTGGTTAAATTAAAAGATTAACAGATTAACAGAGTTGGAAAGGACCTTGTAGGTCATCTAGTTCAACCCACCTGCCCAAGCAGGAGACCCTACACCATTTCTAACAAATGGCAGTCCAGTCTCTTCTTGAAAGCCTCCAGGGATGAAGTTCCCACAACTTCTGAAGGCAACTTCTGTTCCACTGGTTGATTGCTCTCATTGTCAGAAAATTTCTCCTTATTTCCAGGTTGAATCTCTCCTTGTTCAGTTTCCATCAATTATTCCTTGTCTGGCCTTCAGGCGCTTTAGAAAATAGCTTGACCCCTTCCTCTCTGTGGCAGCCCCTCAGATATTGGAACACTGTTCTCATACCTCCCCTGGTCCTTCTCTTTACTAGACTAGCCAAGCCCAGTTCCTGCAACCATTCATTGTATGTTTTAGCCTCCAGTCCCCTAATCATCCTGGTTGCTGTTCTCTGTACTTTTTCTAGAGTCTCAACATCTTTTTTATAATGTGGTGACCAAAAGTGGATGCAGTACTCTAGGTGTGATCTTACTAAGGCTTTATAGAGTGGTATTAGTACCTCAATTGATCTTGATTGTATCCTTCTGTTAATGCAATTTAGGATTGCATTAGTTTTTTTGGCTGCTGCTGCACACTCTTGGCTCATATTTAATTGGTTGTCCACTAAGACTCCAAGATCTCTCTCACAGTTACTGCTATTAAGCCCAGTTTCATCCAGTTTATATGTGTACCTTTGGTTTTTCTTGCCTAAGTGTAGGACTTTACTTTTTTCTACATTGAATTTCATTTTGTTAGATACGGTCCAGTGTTCAAGTCTGTCTAGATCCATCTGGACCTTGAGCCTATCTTCTTGGGTGTTAGCCAGCTTAGTATCATATAATAACATGATTGTTAAATGAATCTAGCTTCTCCATTGACTTTGCCTCTAGCTCAGAAGGTCACAAAAGGAGATCAAATGATCCCAGGGGACATACAATTGTCATAAATATGACTCAGATTTCCAGCATTTGAATTTTGATCACATGATGGGGATGATACAATGGTTGTGTGAAAAATGGCAAATAAGTCACCTTTTCCAGTCCCATTGTAACTTTGAGCAGTCTCTAAACAAACTGTTGTAAGATGAGAACCACCTGTATCCATCCAGATTTACAGATCAATATGAGATCCACAATAATGATCTTAGCTGGGAAGACAATCTAACAACAGTTTATGCTAATCTCCAGGATGCAAAAGAACATCATATATTGTGACACTGTTATGGCTGGCCAATCTACACTAGGAGGGACTATACAGCTAGTCCTTGACTTACAACTGTTCGTTTCATGACCAAAGTTACAACGGCACTGAAAAGAGTGACTTATGACCAGTTTTCACACCTACAGCCGTAGTAGCAATCCCAGGGTCATGTGATGAAAATTCAGGTCCTTGGCAGTTGACTCATATTTATGACGGTTGCAGTGTCCCAGGGTGATGTGACCCCATTCTGACAAGAAAGTCAACAGGGAAGCCAGATTCAAAGTTTGACTAATTTAACAGCTTCTGTTGTCCACTTAACAACTGCGGCAAGAAAGGTCATAAAATGGAGGCAAACTCACTTAACAAAGGTTTCACTTCGCAACAGAAAACCAAGACTCAATTATGGTCATAATTTGAGGACTCCACACGTTGTGACACTGTTATAGTCATCAGCTCTACAGCGAGAAGAACTGTAGAGAGAATGAAATCCCACAAGTTCACCCTTCCAGAAAAACGTTCTTTTGAAAATGTATAAAACGACGGATTCTTTTTCTCCATTTTTTTTCCGCCATTCCCATTCACTCAAACAGCAACATAGGATTACAAAAAATACTTGCCACTCTGTTATAGCAGATCCCAGCAAACCTTCTGGCTGGGCATATGAAAAACCCTACTTTGTGTGTGTGGAGGGAGGGGCAGGGGATTCAAATTGACTCAAGAACATTTGTGGTAAGACACATCTGCAATCATTCTTCATAATAGCTCAATTCTCCCATCATCTGCTAGAAAAGGTCAGCAGTATTATTATATATTTTAGAAAAGAACCCACTGAATCAGCTAAGAGACACACACCGTGATATATAGGAATATGTCATGCAAAAAAAAAAAAAAAAGCAGGGGTGAGGACTCCACAATCTGCTTCACATTATGCTTTGGTTTGAACCCCAGGGGTAAAAAAAAAAAAATCAGCGATTACCTGTTCTTGTTCTAATTAAATACTCTAATTTTCCAACAAGTGTTGTAAACAAACCATTGCAGCTAATCAAAATGCATCCTGCCCTGATATTCTTGGAATGGTCGACTCCCATATTGTCCAAACTTCTTGAATAAGCACATTTAATTACAGCAGGGGAGGTTTTAGACCTGGCAACCACCAGACGGGTTTATTTTCATAAATTGAGCAGACCACACAAGATATATACAGAGAAAAGACAGCTGATGTGTTTGGAGAGAGAGAGAGAGAGAGAGGACAAGAAGGAATCACATGGAAAGGTTGAAGAAAACAAGAGCAGAAACAGACAGATTTAGACTCACAAGGGATCTGACATACTAAAGCTGACCTAAAACACAAGAGAGATTGGAATAAATCTTAATTATCGTGTGTCGCTCTTGTTCTCTCCTAAAAAGATGGAAATACAGAACAATTCTTTAAAAAGGTGAGGATAATTAGGTCTGCAGCCAATCCAGAGAGTTTAAGTACACTTCAAGAGGATTTATCTTCCAATTCTTTGCAAACCACTGGTCTGTTAAATATCCTGATCAGCAACCTCTTGTAAGATTGTCAGAAGTGACAGTGGCTAAGAATTGCAGGCTTTGTTTTAAAAGGAGGAGGAGGAGGAGGAGGAGAGAAGGAGGAGGAGGAAGAAGAAGAAGAGGAGGAGGAGGAGGAAGAAGAAGAAGAAGAAGAAGAAGAAGAAGAAGAAGAAGAAGAAGA
>NW_020769348.1:1571516-1581777 GCF_900518735.1 Pseudonaja textilis
AAGAAGAAGAAGAAGAAGAAGAAGAAGAAGAA
Organism: Pseudonaja textilis; assembly: GCF_900518735.1. Next base: position 1,571,549 of record NW_020769348.1, read on the forward strand.
GAAGAAGAAGAAGAATTGCGTGGAGTCAAAGGGGGGGAAATGGACTGGACACACGTAATCTACCTTGATTTTTTGACTCAATAAGCTTCAACCGTCTAAGTTTTTCTTTATTTTTATTTGCAAAATAATAATAAACTGTGCAGTCCCAGTTGGGGTGCAGGAAAAGGCCTTCTCCATGTCTTTAATGAGAAGGTAATATCCCTGACTTCAGGAAGTCCATTGTGCCTGACTGTCTCATGCTTTCCCATTATGTCTGGGACATGTAGACATTGTGCGACTCTGCTTGATTGAACATTGTGTGATCAGTCCCCATTGACTTTGGACTTGTTTTGTCTATTGCAGCTTGTCTCTGTTGCCTTTTAATCTTTTGCTACTGCCTGGTGGCTTCATTTGTGTCAGGCTGATGTTACTCAGGTTGATATTACTGTCTCTGAACTAATTGCAGTGATTCTAAATACTTTTCCTTTGCAAACATGGATATACAACGTTCTAATGACTTGGGGAATAATTAGAGTTAATGTTTACAGATAGCCCTCATTTAGTGACCACAATTGGGACTGGCAACTTGGTCGTTAAGTGAAGCAATCACGAGGTAAAATAATCACATGGACATGACCATGCTTACAATCACACTTCAGCTTTCCTTTGGTTTAGGAACTTGCAAAAGTCGTAGTGTCTAATGTCTATGTATATTTACCTATGTAATATGACTGTAGAATCCTACTTATTATCTTCTTTACTCCACTTTCTTACTGGTATCCTCATTTAACAGATTAACAGAGTTGGAAGGGATCTTGTAGGTCATCCAGTCCAACCCCCCACCCAAGCAGGTGACCCTACCCCATTTCTAACAGATGGCAGTCAATCTTCTAGTGATAAGCAATGGTAGAAGAGACACCCAGGAATGTGATGGTAGGATATTTGTGGGCTGCTCTTGGTACCACAAATGTGGAAAAGATTAGCAGAGAATAACAGAATAACAAGCTTGTAGGTCATCTATCCGACCCCCACCACCACAAGCAGGAGATCTTACACTATTTCTGATAGATGGCAGTCTGTTGAAAGCTTCCAGTGATGAAGCTCCCACAGTGTCTGAAAACAAGCTGTTCTATTGGTTGATTGTTCTATTGGTTGATTGAGAGTATTTACACCAAGACAAATTCCTTGTGTGTCCAATCACACTTGGCCAATAAAGTATTCTATTCTATTCCTATTCCTCTCACTGTCGAAAATTTCTCCTTATTTCCAGGTTGAATCTTTTCTTGATCAGTTTCCATCCATTATTCCTTGTCAGGCCTTCAGATGCCTTGGAAAATAGCTTGATCCTTTCCTCTCTGTGGCAGCCCCTCAAATATTGGAAAACCACTTTCATGTCTCCTCTAGTCCTTCTCTTCACTAGACTAGCCATGCTCAGTTCCTGAGACCGTTCATCATATGTTTTAGCCTCCAGTCCCCTAATCATCTTGGTTGCTCTTCTCTGCACTCCTTCTCAACTCTTTTTTATAATGTGGTGACCAAAACTGGATGCAGTATTCTAGGTGTGATCTTACTGAGGTTTTATAGAGTGGTATCATAGTAATTCTGCTGCTTTGCCTATGCACCAAAAGCTTCTTCATCAAAGACAAATTCCTTGTGTGTCTAATCACACATGGCCAAATAAAGTATACCAATGTAGACACTGGTTGCAGAATTACTTTTTTCAATACCACTGTAACTGCAAACAGTTACTGTCCGAGACAATCACTAAACAAAGACTATCCTCTCTTTAGATCCCTCTCCAACTTCTCTAGAACTGATATCCTACAGTGAGGAGCAAATGTGTATAAATAAAACGAGACTTAGCTTCTTAACATTTAATTTGATTGGTTGAGCCCACATGCTAGCAAAAAGGGAGCAGAGCAACCCTTTTGTTTGCATCTTTCATTGTAGGAAAGATACATGTCAAGTGACACTTCACAATGAAAGTTATGAAAATTAGCTCATTGTCATTTATGTGATGACATTGTGATATCCAAAGCATCATATATGAGGACCCAGATTGTTGAGGGCAACATGCTGACTTTGTAAACTGCTTAGAGAGGGCTGTAAAGAACAGTGAGGCTAAGTGCTATGTCTATTGCTAGTATATATAAGCAGCTGTCACAGAAAAGAGGTGGTCAACTAATTCTCCAAAGCACCTGATGTCAGAAGTAACGGATGGAAACGTACCAAAGAGAAATCCAACCTAGAACTAAAGAGAAATTTCCTGACAGTTAAGACAATCAATAGAATGATCTTGCCTTCAGAAGTTACTGGTGCTCCAACACTGGAGGTTTTTAAGAAGAGATTGGACAACCATTTATCTGAAATGGTATAGGGTTTCCTGCTGGAAGATCTCTAAGGTCCCTTCCAACTCTGTTATTCTGTTATCGATGTGGCTTCTACCAGACTTATGAATAGATGTTATTGCTCTCTAAACTCACCTAAAACAAGTCCTCGTAAGGGACTTATTGTCAACTCTGAAGCTGACATGGTTGCAGCCATTTTGTTCTTCAGTGTTGCCACACTAGAGCTGAGGGATAGGGACGGGGGAATAGTGATAGCTGGGGGTTTGTAGCCAAAATAAAATATTTTCCCCTGGGAACCAAGGATATTCTAACATCTGGCCAGAGAGGGGAGGAGTGACGTTACCAAGCAACCAGATGGCACCTTGATTGAACCATGTGACTGATTGTTTGGGGTTGAGGAAAACCTTTTACTTTTAATTAGGTAAAACTCATGGGAACCTTCAGAGTCAGTTTTCACTGCGCCAATATGATATATCCAATAAAGCTATTCTTTGAGGAACCCACTTGCCTCGGAGGTTTACTTGCTATGGGTGTATTACTTGGAACCCTGACACTTCTCTGGCTTCATAATTATCTGGGCTGCCCTTTTCTGCACCTTTTTCATTTGTCCATATCCCTTTTAAAACATAGTTACTAGAACTGCACTTGGTATTCCAAGTGCAATTGCAATACAGAGCAGAAGTGGGAAATATTGTAGTTATGGCTAAAAAGAGGTGGGAGTTGTGCTCATAATACCTAAAAAGTTCATTCTACCAGATTCAAAGATGGTGTAGGTTGAAGTTGAGATATTTAATGTCATTGCAAAAATGCTATGAAACTCAGTTCAGATACCAATGTCAACATCCTACACTAATCTGCCTACGTAGGGCAGGATAGTGTTTCTTTGGCATGGTCAAAAATTCAGATCTGGTAACCAGCTCATTACGGTCTTGTATGTGCAAAAATACAATATTTGTAAGTTGAGCCAAACTCAGAGGAGACAAATATCTGGATCAAAAGAAAAGGAGAGCATCTCTCACAAATGACATATGCTGAGTAAATGAAGGGAATTTTGAAATGAAGGCCGGATGGAATATGAGTTTAAATTTTAATGTATTCAAAAAGCCTTGTTCAGCTACACAATCTATAGACACATCTGACTCATAACTAAGGTTTGTGGCTGGCTCATCATGAATCTCTCCCCTCCTGCTACATTGTGCTACTTTGAAAAGAGGAAGAAAGCAGTAATTTCCTTTACTTTGTTACTGTATGGAAATCAATGTCTATCTTTAACATAATTTGGACTTTTCTGAAAAATAGAAACCATTATATTGCTACTTCCTCCACTTCCCACTAGCTTAAAGACCTCATAAATCTCCATGTTAATATGAAAAGATACCTCCCATCCACTCCATTGTATTATACATTTTCTTTTATTGTCTAGTCTTTGAGAGCATTCAGAAATGAATTCTCTTGCTGAAAAACGCAGTGTTTCCATTTTCTTTGCCTTCCAATTCAACTCAGAAACCAAAAGAAATAATAATTCCATGGTCCCAACTGGAGGCAGTTCCCTGTGTAAAGTTAGGTGAATAATAACAGAATAACAGAGTTTGGAGGGTCTTCTAGTCTAATTCCCTGCTCAAACAGGAGTTCCTATACCATTCCAGTCAAGGGGCTGTCCAATCTCTTCTTAAAAATCTCCAGTGATGGAGCACCCACAACTTCTGAAATCCATTGGTTAATTGTTCTGACTATACAGGAAATTCTCCTTAGTTCTAGGTTGCTATCCAATGGGATTGAGTGCAGGTAGTCCTTGACTCATAAGCATTCTGTCAACTAAAAAGATACTCCTTTGGTCTTTTTAGATGCCAGAAAAAGGGAGTAGGGGGAAACAGGCATTCCTTAAATGCCTAGATAATCATCCCAGCAGCCCAAAGTTTTTGGAGCATAAGAAACTTATTGGAGAGCATGATGGATGACTCTTGGAGATGGATGTGTCCCATTGGAGAAGTCACATCCAGGGGATGGGGGGAAGACCAGGGTCAAGGGTCATCAATGTATGATGTAATTTAGTATCAGCTGCATCCAGCTTAGCCAACATGGCCACTCCTAATAAATCAATTTACTTTTTCTGAGATGTGGTTAGAGACTTTTGATTTGAATAAGGGTGGATTTGTTGGAGCCCTGACACATTCATTTAGTGACCTTTCAAAGCTATAATGACACTGAAAAAAGTGGCTTAGGAGTGTTTTTCACAGTTACAACCATTGCAGCATCCCTGTCGTCATACAATCACATATACTCATACTTATGACGGTTGCCGTGTCCCAGGGTGATGTGATCCCTTTGGGTGACTTTCTGAAAAGCAAAGTCAATGGAGAAACCAGAATCAATTAATAACCAAGTTATTAACTTAACAACGGCAGTTATTAACTGCAGTAATTGAGCAAAATTCACTTAACAACTATCTCGCTTAGCAGCAGACATTTTGGGCTCAATTGTGATCTTAAGTTGAAGAGTACTTGTATCATGGGGGCAAGGTGTTCTTCACCCATTTCTGTACTTGTTTTTGGAACTTGTTGATTGGAAAAAAAATGTTCGGAAGAAATCAAGGTTTATCTGTGTTCAGTGCAGAGAGAGATCAAAAATGTCACTACAGAAAAAAAGCCCTTAGGCAAAAACTAAAAAACAGTCTGAAGACAACTCTTCCAAAGCAGCCAACTCAACTGTGCTTTAAAGTGCCACCCATTCACAGTTGATCTGCGATGGGGCTTCTCTTGGCCACATGTGTTTGGCAGCTGATGGACCCTGAAGGTGTTTTGCATGGTTAATGCATCAAGGATTTCCTGAAGATTTTGGCCTCTTTAGAGAAATGTGGCTTTATTTTCAACACATTACCACCAAGTGCATGCATCTGTTTGTAATGCACGCAGTCTGTGTTTCAAACGATTCCTGCTTTTTGTATGGTTCTCCTTCAAACAAGGAATATTTAACAGAATAACAGAGTTGGAAGGGAACCTTGGAGGTCTGCTCAAACAGAAGACCCATTTCAGACAAATGGTTCCCCGGTCTCTTTTTGGAAGTCTCCATAATGAAGCACCCACAACTTCTGAAGGCAAGCTATTCCACTGGTTGATTGCTCTCACCATTAGGAAAACGTTCACTACAACTCCAGAGAAACAAAAAAAAATGCCCTTCTTATAGACATTTCAGAGGCACATTACTGGCCAAAAATGTGGGGGGGGGGCATGGTGAAGAATCTGTCTGTCTGTCTGTTTGTCAGGCAGGCAGGCAGGCAGAAGTCTCTATCCATCCATTCATTCCTAGATGCAAGGAAGCTTAAGGATATTAGTGACACCCAGTTGTTAAGGAGCCACTATAGATTAGTATTAAGAAAATAACGTATAAAGCAATCTTGCCAGATCTCTTGAGACCTAAAAGTCAATGCCACTAAATCCAAAGCCTGGAACACTATTACTAGATCAAAGAGAATGACAGAAATGGATGGCAGTATTTTCCTTCTTTCTCCTTGTCCCTGCCTCCTTCCACAATGTGGTAGGATAAATTCTACTACTGGAGTAGTTATATTTGTTTTTTGTTGTTGTCTTCTCATTTGACTGCTGACATTGCTTCCACATAAACAGGAAGTGACCTTCTCTACTTGAGTTCCGCATTTATTGGAAGCGATTGATGTAGATCCTAGAGATGAAGGGTCCTCCTTGGTGCTCTCTGAGTTTGCTTGTTTTCTTGCAGATATTTCCTTACCCAAACTAGGTAATATCGTCAGTGCACTTGCCTAGTTTGGGTAATGAAACATCTGCAAGAAAACAACCAAGCTCAGAGAGCAAGAAGAACCCCTCATTTGAAGCCTGAGCTACAAATATTCTCCTTTATAGATACTAGAGAGCTATCTCACAGTTTATTTCATTTTTTCTGTCCTTATCCATGTTTGTGTTTGTTTAACGTCTTCCTTGATGAAGGAATCCTTCAGTAGGCCAGGAGCAAAATGATTCAAGACTTAAAAGTCTCAGTTCAAACACCACTGAAATAAATACAATCCTGAAAAAACGGGAATCATAAAGGAATTAATTTACATTTAGGAAACAAATCCCTACAGAGGCACCCATGGGGAGAAGGAAGCCATGTCAACAACATCATTATGGTGGCAATTAAACCCATGTCCCTTTTTAGGCACGTATATTAAAAGGGGCAAGATTTCAGCCACATCCTAGATGCTTCCATTTTGATACCACTGACTTTTCCCTGAAGATGCACCCAACCCCTCAGCTGCTACATTTCAACAAAACGTTTAACATTTTAAGAGTTAATTCCAGGTCTTGGAATCTAGTCAGATTTCAACTTTGGGTGAATTTCCCAATTCACTGTAACATTTTGAGGTGTCCACCCAAGGATGCCATATACTTTTAACCTGATGATTAGCCCCTTTTTTTCTGAACTCTGTGGGACCTCTCAAGATCATGCAGCTAAATTATGAGCAAACGGCTCAATACAAACAACACAATAAAATGGGGACCTTACTCTTCTCTTTTGGCTTAGTGCAGCAATTTTACTAGCTACAACAGAAAAAAGGAGCTGAGGCTTATTTTACCTCAGTAACAAGAATCACTCTCCTTGCGACCTATGTGGACCTGCTCCTTCCTGTAATTTGGAAGCTACAAGTTTATTGATGCAAAACAAGACATTCAGGGTAATGGTTTGTCCTGCGGTATGATCATGTACATCAACCTAGGGGAAATTCACATTCTGAGGTCATTATTTGCCAGCTTTCCTCCTCCCCAACTCTGTGGCAGCCAACAAATGCCTTTGCTATTTGGAAAGAAAATCATTACGTAGTCGTGACCTTGCATGTGACATCTAATCTCCCCAGAGCCTAGCTTTTGACAGCCAAAGAATCCTGAATATTCAACCATCTGGTTGTTAACTCGTACTGTTAAAATGTACTTTGGGGTTACAAATCATAAGCAGCCATGCACAACATATCTGACACAATTCCTCTGCGACTTTCCCTGTGTAATATTCTTGTTTTTTCTCTTTGTCGCAAGCCTGTTCCCTTCCAGGCAGAAGAAGAAAAAAAATCTCTCATCTTATTTCATTGCCTCAGAGGATGCAGCCAATATATACCCCTTTTTAACACTATACAGCTTTGGTTCATGTTCTCAAGCACTGTATCTCATGCAGAAAATGTGTATCTCAGCAACAGGGCCTCACATGTAGAAGGACCTTGTCTAATCCACCACTCTCAATATGTGAGGCAGTCATGAGAAATTGGTTGATGCTTAAAAAATCAAAAGTGAATTACAAATAATAAACCAACTGGGGGATCCAGACAATTCTTTTACATTGGGTTTACCAAAAAAAAGTGTGTTAAAGCTTGGATTAATCTTATGAGAAGTGGGGGGCGGCCGATTGAAACGTAATCAAGTTCTAGGACATTGTATGAATGGAGTAAAGAATAAGATTGTTAGAAGTAAGAGGGAGGAATTTACAGTTGTTTTATTTGATCCAAGTTAAAATAGATATGTTGCTATTTCTGGCAACCCTTAGTGGACTTTTGCTGACACTAGGATTAAATAACAGTACTTTATGGATTTATTCATAGCTAGGAGATGGGACATGGGATGAAGAACTCATTGATTGTAAATTAAGAGGAGATGGAAAATTACTGAAACTTTTTTAAAATGAAGATTGGAAATCACTTCATTATATTTTTCTTTTATTTTAGTTTATCCCTTTCTTTCTCCTTCTCTCCCTCCCCCTCTCTCTGTATTAGTTTTTACTATTGCAATGATAACTTTAATAAAAAATAAATAAAATTTCTTTTTAAAAAAGGTTAGCAACTTTCAGCACCAGAGACAAATTGTGTATCTAATCACACATGACCATATAAAGCTGTTTTGCTCTGTTCTATTCTGTTCTGTATTCCTCTTCCTCGAAAAAGGTGAAGGAAAATTTTCAAACATTTTCTTATACCATGTTTCCCAAAAATAAGACCCTGTCTTTTTTTTTTTTCATGCCAAAAGACGCATTCAACTGTCAGCGTTCTGATGTCACCCCATGTTCAAGTCTTTTATAGATGCAACTTCAAAGCAACCCTGGTTAAACTGGTCTGGTGGTCCAAACCTTGAATCACAAATTTGGTTTGATTCATGTTGTCCTAGAAATTTGAATCACCAATTCTATTTATGAATTTGATTTTTATCTCACTGTGATTACTTTATAAGAAACTCAAACCAGTGAACATACATCATATTCCCCACAATAAGCCCGGGAGATGGGTTTGGTTGAAAGAGAGTAACTGACCCAAAGTCACTCAAGTGGCTTTCGTGCCTAAGGTAGGACTAGAACTCGCAGTCACCTGGTGATTGGTGCAAAGTCACCCAGCCAGCTTTTTTGCCTAAGGTGGGATTAGAACACAGATTCCTGTTTGCCAGGCCAGCATCTTAATCGCTATCCAAAGGGGCTTTCAATAGCTCCTATAAGCCCCAGTAATTAACCATGTGAATGGAGGATTATGTGAACTACAGTTAAAAACAGATAGAGAGCTTTCCTCTGCGGAGGGATGATGAAAAAAAAAATTACTTGATTTTCATTTCAGTACAAACATATCTAAATTAAGCTTCCCCACTTCAGGCACAAATTGAAAGACACCAGGCTACCAAAATCCGTTATTTATTCTCTTCCTTTGCAAATCTATTTGTTAAAAGTATGCAGAAGGCATAATAGGGCAAAACTGCACACACAAATGACATTACATCAGGGACAAAACTGTTTGCAGTCAACATTAAAGAGAAAGCGTTGGTTAAAAAAAATTCACTGGAGCATTGGCAGTTGGTTGGTTGGGTTTTGAAACAATTTGCCAACTGATGAAGAAGGGGACCAAATTGAACTCAAGGCTGGAAAACTGAGAAAATGAATAAAATTGAACTTGACAGATCCATTCTTCCCAACTTTTTCCTTAGTATACTGCCTGGTTCATTTACTTTAAGTCATCTGCTGCTTGACTTGCTTATTTCTGAATTACTTGAGGTCTTTAAACTCCAGGGACTACATTTGTTTTCTAACTAGATCATGTTTTATAGCAGACTTCAAAAGCACGGCCCCTGCACCAGAAGGTAAAGCTTTTCTTTAAAAAAAACAACAACATTGTCTAATGCAGTGGTTCTCAGCCTGTGGTCCACAGATTACCGGAAGTCTGCAGTGTTGTCACAGGGGGTCTGGGCAGGCTTGAAGAAATGTTATGATTTAAATCACAATCAAGGAATTGATCGATAAACTAATCAAGGAGAGAAACAACCTAGAATTAAGGAGAAACTTCCTAACAGTGAGGACAATTAGCCCGTGGAACAGCTTGCCTTCAGAAGGTGTGGGTGATTTTTTTAGATGAGACTGGACAGCCACCTATCTGAAATGGTATAGTGTCTCCTGCTTGAGAAGGTGTTTGGACTAGAAGACCTCCAAGGTCCCTTCCAGCTCTATTCTGATGGATGGATCTTAAGTCAACACTTGGTGGCCTGTGGCCATGGCCACAAAAGGTATTTAAAGGGGGTTTGTGGTGAAGAAAAGGTTGAGAATCACTCATCTAATGCACACTTCAGCTTCCAGAATTCTCCAGCTAGCGTGCTGGCTCGGGAATTCTAAGAGTTGAGGTCCACACATCTTAAAAGTTGCCAAGATTGAGAAACATTGCCCTAATGCACGAGTGTCAAACTCGATTGTGTCACGTGACATATCACGTCATATTGCAACTTTTTTTGCCTTTGTGGAGCTGGGATGGGTGTGCCCTGCGTGTGATGCACCCAGCTTGTGAGCTGCCAGTTTTACAGGCCTGCATGCATTTAGATCTAATTAGACGTTTCCCAAAAATAGGTCAAAGCTTCTCTCTCTCTCTCTCTCTCTCTCTCT
>NW_020769348.1:1581787-1614974 GCF_900518735.1 Pseudonaja textilis
AAAAAAAAGGGATCACCTAGAATCTGTACATAACCACAAGTGAACAAAGTCCAATCTTTCTTGACTTCCATTGAACCTCATCTAATTCCTAGCAGGTGCTAACCATTAGTTGAGAACATTCTGTGAATAGGCATGAGTAGCAATAAATCAATTTAGTTGGACCTTCATGTGTGGACCTGATCTCTCGTGCCTGACAAATCCCACCTCTATCAGGCCCTGTCTTTAAGAAGGATTAAGAGAAATTAGAACAGGTCCAGAGAATGACAACAAAGAGGATCCAACGACTAGAAACTAAGACTGAAGAGGGATTTAGCTGTGAGAAGTACGAGGAGGGATAAATTAGCACCTTTCAAATATTTGAAGCAATGATACATGGGAAGAGGTCGGGAGTTGTTCTATCTTGTCCCAGTGTGCAGGACTGAGAATAATGAATTAAATTCCAGGAAGACAGACTCCAATTGAATGTTAGAAAAATCTTATTGCCAGTCAGAGCAGTGGAAGAAATTGCTTAGAGTTGGGCTGTTTTATAGTGGAAATGTTCAGACTGAAACTAACAACCATTTTGAGATGCTTTAATTTGGATTCCTGAACTGAGAGGAGTCACTTCACGATAACTTAGACTACAATAGAATAATAGAGTTGGAAGGGACCTTGGAGGTGTTCTACTCCAACTGCCTGCTCAGGCAGGAAAACTTACACCACTTCAGACAAATGGTTACCCAATCTCTTCTTGAAAACTTCCAGTGTTGGAGCATTCACAACTTCTGGAGGGAAGTTCTTCCACTGATTAATTGTTCTGTCAGGAAATTTCTCCTTAGTTCTAAGTTGCTTCTCTCCTCGATTAGTTTCCACCCATTGCTTCTTGACCTGCCTTCATGTGCTTTGGAGAATAGCCTGACTCCCTCTTCTTTGTGGCAACCCCTGAGATATTAGAAGACTGCTATTATGTCAGTCCTAGTCCTTCTTTTCATCTAGACATATCCAGTTCCAGCAACTGTTTTTCATATGTTTTAGCCTCCAGTCCCCTAATCATCTTTGTTGCTTTTCTCTGCACTCTTTCTAGAGTCTCGGCATTTCATGATGATTTCATGATGATTTTATGGTTTCTCTTTATCATTCAGATAGTCCTCGACTTATGACTGCAATGGAGCCTGCCCATCACAGCCGTGTGTTCTGATGGTCAGAAATCAGTACACCCACATGTCCAACACGACTTCACAATCCTTTTAATGATGGTTGTTAAGCAAGTGCCAAGGCTGTAAAATCAACGTTGTGGTCATTAAGTGAACAGACGGCTTGCTCTGTGCTAGTTTTGATGAAAACTGGAAGTAAATACAAGTAGTCTTCGAGCACAATTGAGCCCAACATTTCTGTTGCTAAGTGAAACAAGTGTTAAGTGAGTTTGCCCCATTTTACGACTTTTCTTCCTACAGTTGTTAAGTGAATCATTGCCATTTTAAATTAGTCAAAAGGTTGTGAAGTGAATCTGGCTTCCCCGTTGATTTCGTTTGTCAGAAGGTCACAAAATGGAACACTGCAACGGTCATAAATATGAGTCTGTTGCCAAGTGTCTGAATTTTGATCGCATAACCAGGGGAATGCTACAATGGTTGTAAGTGTGAAGGCTAGTCAGTTTTTTAGTGCCGTTGTAACTTTGAACAGTCACTAAATGAAGTGTCGTAAGTCAAGGACTACCTGTATTAGTTTTTGGCAAAAGTATCATCAAACTTGGTCATGTGACCACAAGGCACTGCAAATGGATATAAATGGGGGCCAGTTGCCAAGTGTCCAACATGCAAACACAGAGAGAGAACCTGGCCATCCAAATTTTGGAACCAGGTTGTATGTATTCCCAGGGAGGCTCAACGTAACTTTGAATGGTCACTAAAGGACTGGTCATAAGTTGAGGACCACCCAGAGGTGGTATTCAGCAGGTTCTGACAAGTTCTGGAGAACCGGGAGCGGAAATTTTGAGTAGTTCGGAGAACTGGCAAATATCACCTCTGACTGGCCCTGCCCCCATCTATTCTCTGCCTCCAGAGTCCCAGCTGATTGGCTTGGTCTTCTTTTGTTGCCCTGCTGAGGAGAATGGAGCTGGAAAGCAGGTTAGTGGGGTGGGGTGAGAATGGGGATTTTGAAGTAACCTTCCCCCGGAGTGGGGTGGAAATGGGGATTTTACAGTATCTTTCCCCTGACACACCCACCAAGCCACATCTATAGAACCAGTAGTAAAAAAAATTGAATCCCACCACTGGGACCACCTATATTTTGATCTTATCTGAGTGGCAGAAACTCATGGGGACAGCAGATGGCAGCAAAAGGACCTTGAAAACCAGCCCTCTAATAGGCATAAAAATTATTGCATCACCAATCTGATAGCCGTTTAGCTATCAATCGTTTCAAGTTAACTTGCTTCCTCTGATTTTCTCTGCCGTTTTTTGCATCCCAGTTATGGCAGCTGCAATGAATCAGCCAATTGATTTAGCTAGGTTATTGTTCCTTCTTTTCACTTTTCAAAAGAGTTTGAGACTGCTAGAGATGGAGGAAGAAAACTGAGGAATAGGGCAAGGCTGGTGTCGAATTAGTTTTAGGAAGAAAAGTTTCTCTGGTAATTGATTTAGATTCCTCCGGGATTCTGAACTTGGATCAGTGATCCAGCTTTAATATGGAGCAGGTGGCAATTGTGCCCAAGAAGGCCTTTGCAAAAATACATCTTGTGCACCAGATGTTCTCATTGCTAGCTCGAGAGGCACTGCATCGCATCACTGATACCTTAGTCACTCCCCAACTGAACTATTGTGCTGTAAATGAATGGAACAACTAGACACAAAGACAGTTTTTTTCCCCATGCCATCACTCTGCTAAACAACTAATTCCCACAATACTGTTCAAACTTATCTAGAAAGGCAGTATTACCATCACTACTCTCATCTTCCCAATTATCTATCGCCTTACTATCTTCTTATGACTATAATTGTTGCTTGCAACAATTTAAATTGTTTAATTAGTATCCGAGTATGATTTACGTTGATTCTTGCTTAGTATTCATGACTATCACTGAGCGTTGTATCTAATGTTTTATGATTAATGTATTTTTACAATGACTATCACTCCTGTTGTATGTACACTGAGACCTTATACACCGGAGACAAATTCCTTGTGTGTAATCACACTTGGCCAATAAATTCTATTCTATTCTATTCTGTTCTGTTCTGTTCTGTTCTGTTCTGTTCTGTTCTATTCCATTCCATTCCATTCCAGATGGATCTGCCCTTGAAATGCATTTGGAAGCTTCAGTTGGTCCAGAATGTGGCAACACAGACAACGCTGGACACACCATGGTATGTCCACATAATGCAGCAACAGCAATAGCACTTAGACTTATACACCTTGGAAGGGACCTTGGAGATCTTCTAGTCCAACCCCCCTGCTTAGGCAGGAAACCCTACACCATTTCAGACAAATGGTTGTTCAATCTCTGAAAAACTTCCAGTGTTGGAGCATCCACAATTTCTGGAGGCAAGTTGTTCCACTGATCAATTGTTCTAACTGTCACGAAATTTCTCCTTAGTTCTAGGTTGCTTCTCTCCTTGATTAGTTTCCATCTACTGCTTCTTGTCCTGCCTTCTGGTGTTTTGGAGAATAGTTTTAACTCCCTCTTCTTTGTGGCAGCAGACTTTATCAATTTGACCAGAAGAAGGATTAGAGTTGACTTTTAATATGGTGGCATTCCACTCCGTCACACTACCCTGCATGTTATTTATTTCCTTTTTGGGGAGAAGGGATTAAAAGTGGAAATTATTCCCTCCCAGTCAGCCTACTTTGTGATGAATGGGAAGGTCCAGACCAGTGTTTCTTTGGCCTCTTGAAGATTGGTGGACTTCAACTCCCAGAAAAATTTTGCTGGCTAGAGAATTCTGGGAGTTGAAGTCCACCCCTCTTCAAACGGCCAGTGTTGAGAAACATTGCTCTAGAAAATGGTTGGCAGGCAGATGGACTGAAGCATCACTCCTGGATCAGGCAGTGGATTCATCTGACAGCAGTAGGAATGTCTGGGTCAGCTGTACAGCAATAGCACATCCTGTGTGTTAGACTTCAGCTTTTGAAGGTGTCTGTGTGGGTGTACATGCATTTATTTGGTGCAGGCCAGTTTTCAGATTCCTCACAATGGAAATCCGCAGACTTGATCTATGCAAATCATTCATCCTTTCCTCCCTTTCCCCAGAACTCTTTTTATTTTATTTATTTATTTTTATTTGTCAATTGCTTACAAGATAATAGGTATAAGTAAAAACATAGTTATGAATACATGGATACGTATAAGAAAAATAAAAGGAACAATAGGACAGGGACCGTAGGCATGTTGGTGTGCTTATGTACACCTCCTACAGACCTCTTAGGAAAGGGGTGAGGTCAATAGTAGACAGTCTAGGATTAAAGTTTTTGGGGTTTGGGGAAAAAAAACCACAGAGTCAGGTAGAGTATTCCAGACTCTCTGCTGCGTTCTTTTCAATTAGCAGCTGTCGGACCCGCCATAATGAAAGCACTTGCTGAAGAGCACTAAGATGTCAATGTTAAGACTGCAAATCCAAACTTGAAACAGCATGTTGTAAATCAATTGTCAGTGCTCTGACAACTCCCCCAGGAGCACAGTGGGAAGCCATCCAAACTGAACCGGATGCTCCTTTCCCAAGTTAATCTCCTGGCTAGAGGACAAACAGACTTTTTCTCTTTTGCTTTTCTTTTTGTCAAAGGTTGCAGGGAGATGTGTCCACTTGCAGATAAAAAGTGAAGGTTTCCATTCCTCCCCCCCACCGCCTTCGCAGGGGTTCTATCAAATGACGGGAGTAAATTCTGTAGAGATTCTCAGTCATCCAAATCATGGTTGCCCCAAAGGTGCTTTTTAAGGAGGCAACTGGACTTTGTTGTTGAAGTTTTTTTAAGATGTTTCACTTCTTATTCAAGAAGCTTCTTCAGCTCTGACAGGATAGTGGGGAATGGAAGGATTTATATTCCATGCAGACAGCTGGTCATATGCATCCTTTTAGAGCAGAGGTCTCCAAACTTGGCAAGTTTAAGACTTGTGGACTTCAACTCCCAGAATTCCTTCTCCAGTCACATTAGCCCAGGAATTCTGGGAGTTGAAGTCCACAAGTCTTAAACTTGCCAAGTTTGGAAACCCTTGATTTAGAGGGTCGTTGAAACACTTGGAGGTTTATCTGTGTCCTCAGGGTCACCTGAGCAGTGTTCCTGGTTCCCGTAGTCTGCAATTTTGTTTTTCCTCTGGAAATCCATTCCACACCCTTCAAAAGGTGTCATCCCAAATCGTGTAGCTAAAAGTCTGTAGAGATTCTCAGTCATCCATTTTGGCCTCCTAAAAAAGTACCTTTGGGACAACAGAAGCAAATACTTCTTTATGTCTATGGAGATTCTCGGGTCATGGTTATCCCAAAGGTGCTTTTTCAAAAGGTAAACCGGACTTTGGGTTTTTTTTTTTTTCCTCTGAAAACATTTAGCTTTAACAAGCTGAACATTACTTTTCTTGATTTTAATGGGGATGTCACATTAGCTTCCAAGTAAACTTCTTGGATTTGGAGTCCAACACCTAGCTCCAAGTTACATTCATTCATGGCTGGCTGAGGAATTCTGGGGTTTGAAGTCCATGCAGTTGCCACGATTGAGAAACATCAGTGTAGAACAATTTTCAATTCTGAAGCTACAGAAAAAGGAAGTATGTGGAGATTCTCAGTCGTCCAGGTCATGGTTGTCTCAAAGGTGCTTTTCTTCAAGAGGCAACTGGACCTTCTTGTTTTCTCCTTGAAGACATTTTGCCTCTTACCCAAGAAGCTTCTTCAGTTCTGACTGAATGGTGGAGAATGGAAGGACTTATGTTCCTAATGGAAGGGAAGGGATACAACACCATCTATCTCCTGTTTACAACACAGCCCTTGCAGCGGTTCCAAGAAGGCTCCACACCCATTTGCACTATTCAGGTGACCCTGAGGGCAGAGATAAACCTCCAAGTGGCCTCCAATGACTCTCAGAAAGACTGCTAATGACCAGATGACTGCAAGGAATATCAATCCTTCCATTCTTCACCATCAGTCAGAACTGAAGAAGCTTCTTGAATGAGAAGTGAAACATCTTCAAGGGGAAAAAAACAAGGAAGTCCATTTGCCTTTTGAAAAAGTACCTTTGGGACAAATGCTTCTTTACCCCTTCGAGACCAGATACCAAATTTGGTTCTTCCAACATGTTATCAAAGTAACAGAGTAGTAACATCATAACAGAGGGATTTTGAGAATGAAACGCTCCCTTCTCCCTGGTTTTTTTCCATTTACAACTAACCTCTTCATTTCTAATGTCCATCCCATAGGTGAAATCTCAAACAAACAAGGCATATCTATTGCAGATGCAATTAGCCTAGTAAAAATGAAAATTAGAACACGGAATATAGAACAAGAAGTTGAAAGGGCCTTTCTACTCCAACCGCCTACAAAAGCAAAGGACCCTATACCATTCTGACTGTACAATCTTTTCTAGAAAACCTCCAAGGATGGAACACCCACAACTTCTGGAAATAAGCTAGCACACTGATTAATTGTTCTCGCTGTCAAGAAATTTCTCCTTAATTCTAGGTTGGGTCTCTCTTTAATGATCTTACATCCATTGCTTCTTGTCCTGCTCTCGGGTGCTTTGGAGAACTGACAGCTCCTCGAATAATTGAAAGTCTGCTATCTTCCATTAATTTTTTTCCCCCTTTTTCTAGGTACTAATTAGTTTCTACTGAGCCTAGAAAGAGACACATAGGAAGAGCTGTTTACATTAGAAAAACTGCTTTTCAACGCTAATGGGAATGGACTAGTGGCAGCTCATGTCTTATGTTTCTGTCTCATGCCCACCTGCAGGTTAGATTCTACAAGAGCCATTTCTGTTCTCTCCTTTCCCACTACCTGCCTTGTTCACTTCCTCCCTGACAGCCCAGGTAATTAATGGCAAGGCAGCATGGAGGAATCATTAAAAGAGAGTACAGAAATGTTTGCCAAATGCCTTCCTCAAAGCCTCTTTTCCTCCCCAGCTTAGCTGAAGGATGATCAAGAGGTTTGTTTGAGCTCCACCATTATCTATATATTATAATATCTATATATTATAATATGGCACCATCCCACTTTCTCAATCTATATGCTGGCTGAGATCCAATTTTGCACTTCAAATGAGGCAAAGCAATCCGTAACACCAACAATGCACCAATTAAAATGTGTGCTTTATGAAATGTGTTCAGATTCAAAAATAATTGATTTTACATCCATGTTCTCCCATCTCCTTGTCTCACTCACACACACACACACCATACGCTCACAGTTTGATGCAGGAGTGCAGATACAACCCCTGTATCTGCATATAAATTTAATATAGACATGAAAAAGACACATTTTTTAAATATTTATTCATTTTTTTATTCTGCCGTTATTACTTTTATAAGTAACTCAAGGCAGTGAACATATATAATTCTCTTTTCTCTTCCTATTTTCCCCAGAAAACAACCCTGTCGGGTGGGTTGGGCTGAGAAAGAGAGAGAAAATGACTGGCCCAAAATCACCCAGCTGGCCTTCATGTCTAAGGTGGGACTAGAACTCACAGTCACCTGGTTTCTAGGCCAGCATCTTAGCCACTACACCACACTGGCTTTCATATGATATACAGGTAGTGCTTGACTTACGGCCACAGTGGAACCCAATATTTCTGTTGATAAGTGAAACATTTTTAAAGCGAGTCTTGCCCCAATTTACAACCACATGTGTGAAGTGAATCACTACAGTTGTTAGGTTAGTAACACAGTTGTTAAGTAAATCAGGCTTCCCCAGAGTTTGCTCATCAGAAGGTTGCAAAAGGGGATCCCATGACCCCGGGAACACGGCAACTGTCATAAATATGAGTCAGTTGCCAAGTATCTGAATTTTGAGCACATGACCTTCGGGATGCTGCAACTGTCATCATCTTCATTTAATGACCCATAATCCCTTGCGGGGTGGAGTCTGGGCAACTGAATGGAGCTAGCAGAGTGTTTTAATGGCCGGATGCCCTTCCTGTCACCAATGTGGAGTTTTGGTCAGCAGATATATTCTCAGAGAGAGAAATGTCTGCCTCTACCTAGGATTGAACTCCCAGCCTCTTAATTGTGAGGCGAGAGCTCCAGCCTTAGGCCACCGCACACTCTATGCTGCAACAGCCATAAGTGTGGAAAAACGGTGTAAACTAGTTGCCAAGCATCTGAATGTTGATGGCATAATCACGGGGATTTTGGAAAGGTCACAACTGTGAAAAAGTCAGTTTTTTCTATGCCATTGTAACTTTGAACAGTCACTAAATGAACTATTGTAAGTCAAGGACTACCTGTCATGGTCCATACACCACAGAAACAGACTGTTTCATAGAGCACCCAGGGAGCATTTATCAGAGATCGCACACCTGTCGTGTATGTTTCCAGAAAGGTATCCATTTGAAGAAACTGGATTTTGAGGGGCAAGGATATTTCAGAAATAAGAACCCATATTACGGTATGTGCCAGGACTGCAACATTTCCTAACATGTCTTATAATCAGCGTACATTCCCTACAGTTATTCCAACTGTGTATTATAGAACCAAAAGGAATGCTAGCTGGGTCTTCAATGTGTAATTTAGTGGTCAGACACAGCAGGTGGTAGTAGCTGGTTGACCTTCACTGCTCTCATAAAAATAAGCTAAGTTAGATAATAGATTATTGAGAAATTCCCAAGGCCTGTTGCTTAAGAAAACAAGAAAAGATTGGTCCAAGGAACTGTCAGGATCAAGGGAAACCTTTCCTTTCCTTTGATCCTTAGAAAGGAGATGTCTCGGTGTAAAGTCATTTCTAAGACATAGGTTGCATTCATTGAAGATTTTAAACCAAGGATTATTAAATATTAAATCACATGCCACACAAGTACTAGATTCATGCTGACTTCAACTGTTCAGCTTTTGGGTTCATTTTGCACCCCTGTATTTCTAAACCATGGTGTATATCTGATCATGCAGGGAGTCAAGATATTTTTCAATTTGGGGGTCAGAGGGATCCCCCAGCCTCCTTCCAGAATCTATTACTCAGAGTTAGTCTACAAATTGAAGAAAATACCACACTTCTATTAAATAAAAGAACTCTAGAGTACTATCGTGACTTTTAGACTGAATTCATTAAACTTGGGGGTGGGCGGGAATGGATCTGGATATATTATGGCTTAGCATGCACGGGAAATCCACTCATTATCTTAATATATTAGGTGGATCCATCTATTTTATTGAGCCATGAGGTGTTTTATTTGTTTTAACCAAAGTATGCCACATAAATAGAGAAATTATTTTTCATTAATTTGAGTTTCAAGTTTCCCTGATTGCATGAACCCAGTTAAATTATGAGAAAATATTTGAGGTCTTCTTTTTACCCTGTTGGAAATAAAACACTGACTTAACTAATATTTGGAAGGCTTCCAGAGCCTTTTAAAAAATATCACCCTCCTTGTTTTTGCCTCCTGGGCTCGCAACAGGTTGCTTGCCTTTCATCATGGATATCACTTGTAAATTATGTCACCTTGGACAGCTCCGTGATTTCCTTCTGAAAATTAATTAGGAGCTGTTCTAATAATTGGATTAACATAAAATGATACGAGAGAGAGAGAAAGCAAGAAAGGTAGAAACGCTTAGCATAAGTCAAATATAGCAGAGTTGCAGGGTTCCTGCAGGGAGTGGGGCGGGTCGAGATAGTCTTCACCCTGCAGAATCCTGACCCTTTGGAGAAAAGGGGTGGGGCTTGGAGTGTGTGGTTGTGGAGGCCATCTTGATTTTTTTTGCCCCTGTCAGGATCATCTTACTTCTGGTGATAAGCAATGGTAGAAGAGACACCCAGGAATGTGATTGTGGAATATTGGTGGGGTGTTCTTGGTAGAACATCTGACTCTTGACTCAGATTTGGCTGTCTAGAAATAAGTTACAGATGTGGAAAATAGTTTCTGAAGAATAATATCTAATAACAGAATAACAGAGTTGGAAGATACCTTGTAGGTCATCTAGTCCAACCCCCTGCCCAAGCAGGAGACCCTACACCATTTCTGACAGATGGCAATCCGGTCTCTTTTTGAAAGCCTTCAGCGATGACAATCCCACAACTTCTGAAGGCAACTTCTGTTCCATTGGTTGATTGTTCTCACTGTCAGAAAATTTCTCCTTATTTCTAGGTTAAACCTCTTCTTGATCAGTTTCCACCCATTGTTCCTTGTCTGGCCTTCAGGTGCCTTGGAAAATTGCTTGACTCCTTCCTCTCTGTGGCAGCCCCTCAAATATTGGAAGACTGCTATCATGTCTCCCCTGGTCCTTCTCTTTACTAGACTAGCCAAGCCCAGTTCCCGTAGCTGTTCATCATATGTTTGAGTCTCCAGTCCCCAAATCATCCTGGTTGCTCTTCTCTGCACTCTTTCTAGAGACCCAACATCTTTTTTATAGTGTGGTAACCAAAACTGGATGCAGTATTCTAGGTGTGGTCTTCCTTAGTCCTTGAGGAAAGTATATTTTCCTGGAGTTCCCTGGAGCAGCACTTCAAATAGCAGAGAAATGGAACATGGGAAATTATTTCTGACCAATGCAGGGCTAAACTGGGGCCATGCTGATAAAAAATGTCTTTTGCCTGTGAAAAAAATTAGATTTTCTTTTATCATTTCACCTCTTATCTCTATGCTAAGCTTTTCTAGATCTTTCAACTGTTCCTTGGTTTGGAGACCCCATAATTTTGGGGGAGCCATCCATTGGATTTGCTCAAGTTTTGAATGATGGTATCCAAAACTGAACAGAGTTTTCCAAATGGGATCAGGCCAGGACAAAGTAGACCGCGGCAACAACTTCCTGGTCTCTGGATACTATGTCCCTATTGAAGAAAGTTAGCACCCACCCCTCTTAGAAGAATGAAATATTTTAGGAAATATTAAAAAGGCAGAATATTATATTTCCCTAAAGGAGAAACATGTTTCTAAAGACAGAAACTCAGAGCCTCATCTCCCTACCCCCAAGCAGATACTAAGCTGAGGCCATCTTTTAGAAAGGCAGATTTGGTAATCCATTACTCCCAGCATGTCTGATTAGCTCTCAGCCCCTTCATTGCATCAGCACACTTCAACCAAACTTGACTTCAGGAAAAACAAGACCGCTGCATAGCCCCATGGGAGTCTGACAGCAACCAATAGAATACATACCCTTGCCATAGGTACAGGAAGCTCAAGGACCAAGAGAGCCCAAGAGAGGATATAAATACCTCTCACTCTCCTCTCCATCTGTTCAGCTGCCCAGGACCTCAAACCTATGTGGTCCTCTTCACCAATAAACCATCTTTCCAATCAGCCTCCATGTTTCCAGTGTTTTTCTCCCTACTTGGAACTGAATCAGATGAATATTTCTTTCTTCTTTCTTAAGGCACTACGAGATAGCATTTGTTTGTTTTAGAGAAACAACCCCCCCCCCTCCCCCAAAAAGTCAAGATCATACCTTTTTTATATTTAAAGTCAGGAATGTTAACCTGGGAAAGTTACACATTTCACACCAGAATTAAAAGCAGGTGGTGACACCTTCATCATCCAGCTCCTGATACAAGGACACTCATGCTGAGGTGGGACTGGCATCCTTTAGATTAAAGAGGTATTTCCCCCACTTAGAAGGAGTGTTGCCTGAACAGTTAATGGAAAGCTGGAGAGATTACAGAACTTAGCATTCAGCATATGGTTTTGTCTGAAGTCTGATTTGCACTTTATTAAAAGTGGCACCAGCAGACAGTTCCACAGTGGCACACAGCTGAGCTAAACTGAACATTTCCATACACAGTGGTGGATCTGGGGACTAATTAAATCTCCTGCCTTTCTCTCACACAGTTCTCAGTCATGGAACATCAGTTACCAAACATTGTGTCAGAAAAGTGGAATAACATCTCCTGCACATTCAACAGGCAGCAGCTAGAACCAGCTCTGCTGGTTCTATCTGTCCCCCATCCCAGCCCTGAATTATTTCTAAAGACTATAATTTGCTTGCACAGAGAGTACAGACAGTCCTCAACTTAAGACCACAATTGGGCCCCAAATTTCTGTTGCTAAGCAACACAGCTGTTAAATGAGTTGTGTGCCATTTTACAACCTTTTTGGACGCAGTTATTAAGTGAAACATGCATTTGTTAAGCAAATATGGCTCTCCCCACCCCAGTTGACTTTGCTTGTTGGAAGCTAGCTAGCAAGTCCCAAAGGTGCTTTTTTCAAGACGCAACTGGACTTTCTGGTTTTTCCCTGAAGATGTTTCACTTCTCATCCAAGAAGCTTCTTCAGCTCTGATTGGATGGTGAGGAGTGGAACGTTTTATATTCCTTGCAGATAGCTGGTCATTTGCATTATTTTAGAGAGTCATTGAGGCCACCTGAAGGTTTAACTATTTCCGTGATGGCGAACCTATGGAGTGCGTGCCACAGGTGGCATGCAGAGCCATTTGTGCCGGCACGCGAGCCGCAGGCAAACTTACCTCACTGAGCATGTGTGTGCCTCACAGCTGATTTTCGATGGGTTTGAGGCCTTTTCTGCCTCCCAAATGCTTGAGGAAGGCTTCTGCAGGCTTTGCAGGCCGAAAACTAGCCCCGTTTTATCACTTCCTGTTCTTCCGAAAATACCGGAAGTAATGAAACGGGACTAGATTTTGGCCTGCAAAGACTGCAGGAGCCTTCCTCAAGCCTTTGGGAGGCCGAAAAAGGCCTCAAGCTCGTCAAAAATCAGCTGTGAGGCGCTGTGCAGGTAAGGGGACGGCAGGGGTGAATGGGTGGGGTTTGCGCATGCATAAGTAGGGGGCGTAGGGGGATGCCCATTGCCTTCTGTGTGCTGGCATGTGAGCGCGAGCGTGCAAACGCGCACAAAATTTTTGGCACAGGAGTCCAAAAAGGTTAGCTACCACTGATCTACGTCATCAGGGTCACCTGAGTGGTGCAAATGGATGTGAAGTCTTCTTGGAACTGTTGAAAGGACTGTGTTGTAGATTGGAGATAGATGATGTCGTATCCCTCCTCCTCTGTTGAGAGAAGGCCATTCAATTTTGACATAGATGGCCTCTTTGACCCCTCTTTCAAACCAGCAGTCCTCTCTGTCCAAAATGTGGACTTTGAAGAAAAACTAGAAAGTCCAGTTGCCTCTTGAAAAAGCACTTTTGGGACAACCACGATGACTGAGAATCTCCATAGACACCTAGCTAGGAACAGGGGTGGGATGCAAATATTTTTACTACCGGTTCTGTGGGTGTAGCAAGGTGGGCATGGCTAGGTGGGCATGGCCATGTGACTGGGTGGGCATGGCTTCTTATTTTTTTGCAGCACCTCCCACGCTCTGGGATTTTTTGCGTCCTGGGCCTCAGGGAAGCCTCCTGGGCGAATCAGTAAGACAGTGAGAGGGATCCTGGCACAGCTGATCATTAGAATATCTGATCATTGGGAGGAAAAAAAAAAAGAAATACCGGTTCGGTTGAACCGGTAGCTGTTTTTTTACTACCGGTTTGGCAGAATTGTAACATTTTTTACTATCGGTCGAACCAACCTGAACCAGTAGAATACCACCACTGGCTAGGAAGGTTACAAATAATAGTTACAAAACCCTGGAGACACTGCAATTGTCATTAATACATGCCAGTTGTCAAGCTCCCAAACTTTGATCATGTGACTGTGGGGATGCTACAATGGTCATAAGTGCCAAAACATAGCTACCAGTTTTAAGTCCCATTTTTCAAAGCTATTGTAACTTTGAATAGTCACTAACCGAAAGGTAGTAAGTCGAGGATTACAAGTATGCTCAGATTTTATAGCTGATTATTTTGTCAATAACAATAGTACGTGCTCCTTTTGTAGTGATTTTTTATTTAATTTTGCTATATATGTATAGTCGCGCAATAGTTTAGAAGAACATCTGTATGCATTCTTCCAGTATTTCCTTGTTCCACATTTTACCTTCTGCTTCTGCATTCTGTTCAGGTGCTTTGTCAGGAAAAAAAATCAAGCAAACAAACAACAAGTTCTGGGTTGTTTAGTGTCATTTTATTTACAAAAGATAGAACTTTGTTGTCATTACATTAACCATCTGTCAAGCAAGATCATAACCAGCAGCTTCTACCTCAACCCAAAAAGTCACTGCTACGGTTCATTTTATATACTGTACAGCCATCCACTAACCCAATCAGCATTCCTTGACATTAGATCTAGCAGCATCCAATCACACTAACAGGGTCAGGAGTTTCCTGTTTCCAAAGCTACTGATATTCCATAGCCTCTTGCGTTGGGAAAGTATTGCTAAGAATCCAACTGCTTTCTGTTTGATTTCCAGCATGAAAGATCAGGTCCACACATGAAGGTTCCATTAAACTATTTGTTGCTAATCATGCTCTATGCTCTCGATTCATCTCAACTAATAGTTAGCACCTGCTTGTAGTTAGATCAGGATCAGAGGAATTCAAGGGAGGTTTGACTTAGTTCATTTGTGGCTATGTAGGGATTCTAGGCGGATCCCTTTTTTAACTCTGCCCCCGGGTTCTGTCATTCCTTCTCCTATAATTGACTTCCAGAAAACTGCCAGGTCATCCCAGAAAACCGGTGGCTCAGCGTGGTCTCAGTTTGGAATGGAATCTCTAGAGCAATGTCTTTCAACCTTAATTCTGGGTGGACTTCAATTCCGCATGCTGTCTAGGGAACTCTGGGAGTTGAAGTCGATCCATTTTAAAAGGGCTACAGTTGAGAAACGCTTCTATAGAGTTCTCCAGAATGATCAATTTCCAAAATGTTAGACTGAGCACTTCACTAATCTCTAGGCTAGTCACCATCTCCAGAGCTCTCTTTCTGATACGCTCAGGTTTGTTGCATTTGCATGCTTGAGATTTCCAGAAATGAATAAGAGTATCCTGGATGAAGGAATACGATAAATCACACTTTACAGTTAGTGGTCACAGAAATGACGATTCATATAAAGACTCGGAAACGTTGCAGTGGTTGACATTTGAGATACATGATAAAATATACAGTAATAGTATAAATACATCATAATAGAATCTCACTCGACTTAAGAGCCTTTGGGCACGCTGGCTTGGAATTTGAAGATGAATTATTCCACATATCTGGAGGGCACTAGACTGAGAAAGTTGAGATAGCATCTGGTCTCATGTTATGCATGCCTTGCCTATCAACACCCTCGTATACAGCTATCTCTCTCACTTCCTCCCAGACATTCAGAAGAGAATTCACACCCCTATGAGCAAAATTGGAAAAGGAGAATGAAATTCTCACATCTGATCCACTGGATGATGGTTACTAGTGAAAACCTTATTTAAAAGCTAAAATGGCTTTCTCCGAGAAGCTCTTTCCTGTTTTCATGCGTTTCCAAACCTCTTAAGAATTAATTTGCTCTAAGAACTAAATCTCCTGAGGCAAACCATTGTTTTTACAACAGGAGGATGCTCGACACCATCAAAGGAGAACAAAAGTGGATAATTAAGATATGCTGCCATATCTGTCCCCTTTGACAAGTTCAAGGAACATTCAGATTAGGAAGAGGAGATAGGATGTTTAACCATTTCTCCCTCCATTAGAAGAGAGAGAGATAAACCCCATTTACACATTTAGATAAACCACACATAGAGATAAATCATATTTACACACAGTTCAATGAAATAGCTAATAAGGAAACGAAAAAATCAGAACACATCCTCTCCAGCTTCCAACACCAGATAAGCAGGGATTAATCCCAAGCAAATAATCAAATAAAAAATAATAACCTATTCAAGGAATGACCAAGAATAAAACCGCACTCTCATCAATACAGGCAGGGCAAGATACTGTATACAAACAGGAAGCAAATGCCATACTCTGTCCCCGCTGATGATGTTACCAGGTTGGGTAATGAAACGTCTGCAAACAAACAACCAAGCTCAGGGAGAAACCAAGGACTCTTTCCCCTGTCTGTTTCCTCCAAAATAGTCCCAAGAGTTTACACTTTACGATAAAAAAATGAAGATCATGAATAAGTTCTGAATTACACCAAAAGTTGGATAGTAGAGAATAATTTAGAGACCCGAAATGCACTGCAAAACATAAGCAATCTCTCCCCTGCTTATCTGAAGCTGGACATGCACCTGATTCTGAATCCATGGATCATATAGCCCTTTCAAGACAGGGCTGCTGGAAGATTATCCTCTATCCAGTCTAGTTTCACTTTCCAGATAACAAGTACTAAAGGGCCTGAGTAACAGATTGAGCCAGATGACAAGGGAAAAGAAGTCCATCTGTTCATTAAACCACTTAAGATGTCTTCTGGAAGCAGCCAGTTCCTGCAACAGATAACTCTCATTTGGATTTGTTTTGCTTACAGTTAATTCTCTATTCTTTTGTCCTTAATTATCTTTAATTAATGATCTGCATTTCAATTAATCTTCCCATTAGTACAAAACTGTAGCAGTAAATAGAAACAAAAAAAATGGGGGAGCCAAACGCCAGAAATAGATTCAAATTATGCTTGCAAGCTCAACCACTTCTCTTCTGGCTTGGTGTCCACAATCTGAGGCGTCAACCCTATTTTTATTATACAGCCACACCTGACTTCAACCGCATTGACTCCTGCAATGGAGTAACTCCCATTTTGGAAGAGTTAAAGAAAGGAAAAGTCTCTCTTGATCCAAACTTGACTCCTGGAGACCAGAAATACATCCCAGATGCTCTCTTGACGCCGAGAGTGAACCACCTCAAATGCCCATATACAGGGGTGGGATTCTTCTGGTTTGGACCGGTTTGGGTGAACCCCTAGCTTCGATGATCAGCTGGCTCAAAACCGGTTCGATCCAACAACCATGTGGGCCCGCCTGCCCACCCCTGCGCTGTACTCACCTATATCTGCTCAGCTGATTCGCACAGCCAAGCGGATTGCCACGCCTCAGCTGTGTTACTTCCCTGAAGTATCATTGAAGGTAAGTGATTGTGATAGCTGTGCACACATGCGTGCGCAAAGAGCGCAATTAGCAAACCGGTTGTTACACCTGGAGAATCCCATCCCTGCTCATATAACATCATCAAGACTATTATGCTTCTTTTTCACCCGTGGTCCTTCGCAGAGAAACAACTGCAGTGGTCCAACCTCAAGAAATAACAGAATAGCAGAACAGAATAATAGAATTGGAAGAGACCTTGAAGCTCTACTGGTCCAACACCTGTAGCATTTCAGACACATAGCTATTCAATCTCTGATGAGCTATTACAGCACACCAATAACCAGAAAAGAAATCATGCCCAAGACAGCAGAGGTTGTAGTACTTTCAAAAGAAAACACCCCAAAAGTTTGACTACTTACCTGTCGGAGCCCTTTAAAGAACTTCTTCCGTTTCCTGAGATGTTGACAGAGGCTGAGGTCATTCTCCCGATCTGAATTGTAGTGGTGATGGTAATGGTGGAAGTGGTGATAGTGCAACCGGCTCTTTTTTAGGTGGTAGGGCAACCCATTAGCAAGCACTTCCCGTTTCTTCTTTGCTAAGGGATCTTGATGCTTGTTCCCTAGGTCAGGTGGCTTCACTGCGACATCCTTCTGTTTATAACGGGGGAGGAGGAGGAGGAGGAGGAGGAGGAGGAGGAAAAATAATAATAATGATCACATTTTGGGGAAAATCTTTTCACATAATGACTGGAAGTCCCAAGGTGCTTTTTCAGGAGGCAACTGGGCTGTCTTTGTTTTTTCATTTGAAGACGTTTCACTTCTCATCCAAGAAGCTTCTTCAGCTCTGACAGGATAGTGGGCTCCTTCAGAGCTGAAAAACCTTCTTGGATGAGAAGGAAAATGTTTTCAAAAGAAAAACAACAACAAGGAAGCCCAGTTGCCTCCTGAAAAAGCTCTTTTGGGACAACCATGACTTGGATTACTGAGAATCACTACAGACTCAGGAAGACTGGAAGTGCCACTTTGTGGAATTCAATGAAACAGCCTGAGGCTCTGTTTTTAATGCCTTATAAAAAGCCAACTGAGTTGGAATGTCTCTGGGTGTCTACGGGGACAGTGACCCATAGAGCAGGCACTGAAAGCACAATCCATGGTGGTGCAGTGATTAGAATGCAGTACTGCAGGCTACTTCTGCTGACTCTCAGCTGCCTGCAGTTCGATTCTCATCGGCTCAAGGTTGACTCACCCTTCCATCCTTCCAGGGTAGGTAAAAGGAGGACTCAGATTGTTGGGGGCAATATGTTCTGTAAGACCACTTAGAGAGGGCTGTAAAGCACTGTGAAGCGGTGTATAAATGTAAGTGCTATCGCTATCCCTAAGATGACATTTCCTGATGGAAAGATATTGGGCCATACCAACCCTGTTGGTTCCAGTAGGGCAAGCAGAAACTAGCAGACAGATCGTCTTGCAAGTATCCTGATCCCATGTAATGTAAATGGCAAATGCAAGAAATCAGGAAGCATGGAGGACTGAATGACTACAGGTTGATTGCATGCCAACACTCTCTACAAGAATCTGAACTACTAACAGTCAAGGCAAATTGGCGGTGGATAAGAATCCGCAAATTTAAGGTGGGCTGGATTTAAATATCTTGTGGGCCTAAAGGGACTCAACACTGATGATGCACTTGACCTCTCCCTTGGGCCTCAGCCTGTTCATCTCCTACATCAGGACTCTAGAGGTGACAGCCATCATCTTGAATTGCACCTGAAACTCATTTGGAGACACAAGTGCCATGTTGGGATAACAGAAAGCACCCAAAACTGACTGCACCAGTGCATTCTGAACCAGATGCAGTTCCTGAATGCTCTTAAAGGGCAGCCTTATATGCTGTATATCCCATTAAAGTAATCCAGCCAGGAGATGACTCAGACATGAATTTCTCTGAATATGGTTTCCCAATCCAAAAACAGGCACAATTAGTGCACAGGGCAACCTGTACAAAAGGCCCTTATAACCATGGATGTCATTCTTTCTTCAAACCTATGGAATAGGATGAGAAGTGTTGCATCTTGATAATGTTTGAAAAAAAGGCATCACATTTTGTTCAACTCTAATGTATCTGAGTCTAAATTAGATGGATCGTTCAATGCTCTGACTCAGTGACTGTGTTCGTATGACATGCTTAACCAGGTGAAAGATGCATTTGCACAAACTGCTATATTTCACACGCTTAGCTGAAGTGCTCTGGGTTTTCATTGCTTAGAATGTTGTGAGAACCCAATCTGTTTAGTGAATGATTTTGAATATTGGCCAAACTTAATGTATTGTTTAAAAGTGGAAAATAGGTTCATTGAGCATGATATGCAAACTCAGCCCTCTTGAGTCATTAGACAGAAGCATGAAATCTGGACATTTAAATTTATCTTTAGAGGAATTGCCATGGCTAAGTGAAAGAAAAAACATACTTTGCATACAGAAAATGCTAAAAATCAATGCTGAACAGACAGATATCTGTCTCTGTCTCTCTCTCTCTATGTCTGTCTGCCTGTCTGTCTATATCTACCTGTCAGCGTTCCAGAAAATCTCAACTCCAACAAATAATTCCAAGACAGACATCTTCTCCAAGGTTCCTTTTATTAGAGTAGTAAACTGGCACATCTGGGAAATCCCAAATGTGAAAGTTCCGGATTTCCTTGCAATAAGTAAAAAATTACAAATCTACCCCCTGTACTCATCATTGCATCACATGTCCCAATCACCATCTGTCCCAACTTGGGACATCCGCTCAATCAGGTGCAGAATTAACATGATCTTGACTTAACAGAAGAATGCTATTATGCCTAACTCCATACGCTCCAAGAAATTCCCCCCTCCCATTTTCCCAGGCTCAAGAACATGGCAGTGTGGAAGCATCTGGTGCTAATATGGATTCCAAAGCTGACACTACCTATTTTCCTATTTATCATACACACTCCCTCTGTGTGTGTGTGTGTGTGTGTGTGTGTCTATGTTGCCTGCCTGCCTACCTGCCTATCTAGCTAGCTAGCTAGCTAGCTATGGCATACTGCTGCTTATGGTAGATTCCTATGTCTTAGTTTAAGTCAAACACATTAGTCCTTAAGTTACGAACATTCATTTAGCAACCATTCAAAGTTACAACAGCACTGAACGAAGTGACTTACGACCATCATCATTGCACTTATGAATATTGCAGCATCCCTGCGGTGCTGTCATACAATCGCAATTTGAGTGCTTGGTAAACTGGCATGTATGTATAACTCTTGCAGCATTCCAGAGTCACGCCAACACCATTTGTGACTTTCCAATAAACAAGGCAATAGATGGTAACTTCCTATGCTTCTATTTGTTCTTCAACAAGCGGCATTAATTTTACCACCAAAGGCAAATGTTTTCAATTGAATGATGTGTATGTATCAGATTGGAATCGGTCTCTTCCATCCATTCATTTCAAAACTTTCTAAAACCCTGTGCAGGCATTTAGCAGAAGAGAAGGGAAGCACCACGATCAATAGAGAGATGATTACAGAGTGAATAGAGGATTAAACATTAGATTTATCCTCACGGTGGACTGAATTAAATGTTCTCTGATAACCTACAAGATGCACTGCCAATACCTGTAATTCACAATCTATGCTTTCAGCAGTTACTTAACCAGGAGAAGGATATAAAGGCTGTTTAAGCAGAACAGTTAAGCAGGGAGTGGGGGTGATATTTTTTACATGATGGAAGACACTGATAAGAGGGGGTGGGAGAATTTCTTTCAGCATCGACTAAACCGCTCAGGATTTGTATTTGCGGTAATAGGAAAGATAAGAACCTGTTAAGAATAGTGTGAGAGCTAATGAGAGTTTTATATGTGAAAAAGATATGCATGGATTTCAATGGCCATTGATGTATAAGAATTGGCATAACAGTCTCCGCTGCACTGTCCATGTAGCAGTGAATTAAGATTGTTAGCACCTGACTTTGGAGGGAGGTGCACAACTATACAATCCCTTCTCTGTGGAGTCCTTGGTGCATTCTAAGCTTGGTTGTTTTCTTGCAGACATTTCATTATCCAACTAGGTAGCATCATCAGTGCTAGAAAGAAGTGGGGTTATTACCCAACTAGGTAACAGTATCAGTGCTAGAATGGAGTGGTTTAATCCAGAGGTGGTTTTGAGAAGGTTCTGACCAGTCCTGGAGAACCGGTAGCGGAAATTTTGAGTAGTTCGGAGAACCGGTAGCAGAAATTTCGAGTAGTTTGGAATCCCACCCCTGACTGGTCTTGCCCCCATCTATTCTCTGCCTCCCGAGTCCCAGCTGATCAGCTGGGTCTTCTTTTGTTACCCTGCACAGGAGAACGGAGCTGGAAAGCAAGTTATTGGGGTGGGGAGGGGGGATTTTGCAGTAATCTTCCCCCTGAAGTGAGAGGGAATGGGGATTTTGCATTAATCTTCCACTGCCACGCCCACCATGCCAAGCCCACCAAGCCAAGCCAAGCCACACACACCAAGCCACGCCCATAGAACCGGTAGTTAAAATATTTGAATCTCACCACTGGTTTAATCCCATTCCCTTCTAGTACTGATGATGTTACCTAGTTTGGTAATGAAATGTCTGCAAGATAACAACCAAGCTCAGAGAGCACCAAGGACCCCACAGTTGGACCCTGTTCTGACTCAACCCTGTTACCAGCAAGAAAATCTCAAACAAATGCAGGAACTCAAACCTTCACAGCTTTAATCTACAAATAAACTTCTTTGTAGATAAAAGATGGCTTGCAGCCAATTAGTCCAACCAGAAAAGCCTTGACAGAATTCGTCAGATAAGCCGGAGTCTCTACACACAATGCTGGATCCTCAGAATGTTTTTGCTTTTGGCAAAAGCAAAAACCTTTTGAAAACAGGCTGATATTCCCTGGAGGGAGGGGCCATTACTTTGAATCCTAACTCCCAAGTTTCCTGTGCTGCTCCAGCTCTTCTCTTCTACGAATCATCCTGTGCTCACGAACACTTGGCACAGGCTCCTCGAGAACCTCCTCGTCACTGCTGCCAGCCCCCAAAATTTCTGAAAGCAGCAGTCCACTCCCTAATGGTCCTGGCTCCTCATCAGAGTCCTCGCTCTCCTCAGCCATCTGCACCTGCTGCTGGCTAACCACAACAGACCCCCAAGCTACACATTTCCTCTTCTATAATCCCTTCACCTGGTTGCATTCATGTGAAGGGGTCAAAATCTGGAAAATGTTGGTCATAGCTCACAAAAGAATCCCAAAGCTTTTCTGTAGATACATCAACATTTCACTGATGCACAAAATGGCTCAATTTTCACAACTACCATTGTACAAATTTTGAAACTACAAGATTCCTGGGCACCCGCATCTAAAAGCAAACACACCTTTGAAAGTTACCAGTGGTATGATTCAAATTTTTTTACTACTGATTCTGTGGGCGTGGCTTGGTGGGCATGGCAGGGGAAGGATACTGTAAAATCTCCAGAGGTGGTATTTGCCTGTTCTCCGAACTACTCAAAAGTTCCGCTACCAGTTCTCCAGAACTGGTCAGAACCTGCTGAATACCACTTTTGAAAGTTACTAAAAAGTGTGCAATGTCATTAAAAAAAACAGCTTTATTGCAGAAATGTATTTAGTTTATTTTAGAAAGGCTGTATCGAAAATTCATGTATTTCAAACGATGAATGTATTCAGGGAAACTAACTTCAAAAGTTCCTAGAGTGCATAAGGCACTTTAGCTGTGCAAGTTATGGGAACATGTAAACATGAGAAATGCTAACTGAGATACACAATAGACAATATGCAATAGTGGCAAATATTTATTTATTTTATTTTTTGTCAATTGCTTACAAGATAATATGTCTAAGTAAAAACATAGTTATAAATTCATGGATACGTATAAGAAAAATAATAAAAATAAAAGAAACAATAGGATAGGGACGGTAGGCACGTTGGTGTGCTTATGTATGCCGCCTACAGACCTCTTAGGAAAGGGGTGAGGTCAATAGTAGACAGTCTAAAGTTAAAGTTTTTGGGGTTTGGGGAAGAAACCACAGAGTCAGGTAGAGCAGTGGTCCCCAACCTTTTTTGTGCCGCGGCCCGGTACCGGCATCACAAAATCATCCACGGCCTGGTACCAGCATCAGCACGCATGGCAAGGCGAGCCGAGCGACCGGCCGGCCAGCCGACCCCTGCTTCTCCCCGCCACCTTCAACTCCTCCTTTGTATCTGTGTCGATGGGCTTCGCGACGGCTTCGGGACAGTCGCTCGGCTCGCCTTGCCATGCATGCTGAAAAAATCCTCGCGCCTTAGTTTTGTTCAAAGCCGCCCCCCCCCTCAATGAAACTAAGGCGCGAGGATTCTTTCAGCACCCAAACGCCGCTTTCTACCCGGAAAAGCTCACCGGAAGCACTTTTTCATCAAAACAAGATGGCGGCACCCAGCAAACCGGCAGCCCGGTAGAAATTGTTCCCCGGACCGGTGGTTGGGGACCCCTGAGGTAGAGTATTCCAGACATTGACCACTCTGTTGCTGAAGTCGTATTTCCTGCAATCAAGTTTGGTGCGATTAACCTTGAATTTGTATCTATTGTTTGCTCTTGTGTTGTTATGGTTGAAGCTGAAGTATTCATTGACAGGTAGGACATTGCAATGTATGATTTTATATACTATACTTAGATCAGACCTAGATTTTCTAGGGCTAGAATTTCAAGTCTGGCGGTATAAGGTATACTGCAGCAAGTAGAGGAGTGGAGAACTCTTCTTGTGAAATATTTCTGGACTTTCTCAACTGTGTTAATATCAGATACGTAATGTGAGTTCCAGACTGATGAGCTGTATTTGAGTATTGGTCTAGCAAATGTTTTGTATGCTCTAGTTACTAGTGTAATATTACCAGAGAAAAAGCTACGTAAGATTAGCTTAACAACTCTTAACGCCTTTTTGGCTATGTAGTTACAGTCGGCTCTAGCACTTAGATCATTAGAGATGAGTACTCCAAGATCCTTGACAGAGTTTGGATCATCAACAAGGTCTTGACTATTCAGCCTGTATTCTGTGGCTAACAGAAATATCCACAGAAATGGGAGATCAACATCTACAAAATGGCGGGCAGGGAGTTTTGATCAAAGCTCAACTCCTGCATATGTCTACAGGTACTCCTTGTTTAGTGACCATTCATTTAGGAATGGTTCGAACTTACTGTGGCACTGAATGAAAGAACTTATAACTGTTCCTCATGGCCGACATAGCAACCCTGTGGTCATATAATTACAGTCTGGGCACTTGGCAACCAGCTCACAGTTACAATGAATGCACCATCCCTTGGTCACATGTGATCACCATTTATGACTTCACTGTTGGCTTCTGGAAAGCTGCATCACTAGCGAATCTGGAAGATTGCAAATGGTACCTGAACACGAGACGTTGCCACTAAATGGGACCTGTCTAAGAACGGCAACAAGAATAATAGAAACTATATTTATCATTTGGCACGGCCACGTGACATTGGCTCTCTCAGCAGTGGAGTTGCTGCTTCCAATTACCATCATCAAATGACTAGTATCTGTATGTCCCCCAAAAATAGAGCTTTGATTTTAGATAACACTCCTGCCATTTTACAGATTTTGAGATCACTGCTCTCTTCCCTGGAGTAGCTTCTATGTATTTATTATTTATTTATTACATTTTTATCCTGTCTTTATTATTTTATAAGTAACTCAAGGTGTGAACATACATAATACTCCCTCCTTCTCCTATTTTCCCCACAACAACAATAACTACCAAGTGAGGTTGGGCTAAGAAAAGGTAACTGGCCCAAAGTCACCCAGCTGGCTTTCATGCCTAATGTGGGACTAGAACTCACAGTCTCCTGGTTTCTAAAGCTGTACCTTAACCACTAAGCCAAAGTAGCTGTATAAGAGGGGTGTCAAACTCAAGGCCCGTGGGCTGGATCCGGCCCGCAGGGTGCTTAGATCTGGCTGACAGGGCTACCCTGGAAACAACCAAGGCCCATCCTATGTGGCTCCCCCAGTTCCATTTTCACTGGCAGAGGGCTAGCAAAACAAACAAAGCAAAAAAGCAAAAAAAAGGAGAAATGCTTCCCCTTTGCTCAAATACAAGCATTTGAGGATGCAAGAAGGGACAGGAAAGGAGAAAGGGAAAGAGGAAAGACAAGGGGAAAAAAAGAAAGATAGGAAAAGAGCAGGGAAGGAAAAATAAGGAAAGAGAGGAAGGAAGAAGGAGAATGAAGAAGGAAGGAAAAAGAAGAGAAGGAAGGAAGGAAGGAAGGAAGGAAGGAAGGAAGGAAGGAAGGAAGGAAGGAAGGAAGGAAGGAAGGAAGGAAGGAAGGAAGGAAGGAAATTATAATGAGAGTGAGGGAGGCTCTGAGGGAAAACCTGCCTTAGCACTTGGCCACCACAGGTGCCCTCGACACAAATGATGTCTAGCTGGCCATGCCGCCCCACCAACCATGCCCCCCCCCCGAGGTCAAACATAACCCTGATGTGGCCCCCAATGAAATCAAGTTTGAAACTCCTGCTCTGTAAGATAATATAATGCATGGAATTTCTTCAATTTTTATTTAAAGGTGGACTGGAAAACCACTCTACTAAGCAGATGGTAAACCAGAATATACTTATAATGATTTAATGACAAGGATGATAAATGTATTTTTCTCTCACTTATAGATACAACGGGAGATCTTTAAGCTAATGGCCATTACTGAACCAGAAAGTCTATGATTCAGCACACCTATGGCTGGATGCTCGCCACAGTGGTCAACAATTGGAGACTCCATGCTTACATTTTGCTTCTTAGTTACAAAAAAGATGAAAAAGGGATATATTTTCACTTTTTTAAAAACAAAAATCTATTTTTCCCCCCTAGCTGATCAGCCCAAGAATAAACCGAATACAAGCACTATTTGGAAAGGCAACATTATGTGCTCTTAGTAGTAGATTAATGAATGTAATTATCTCCCATTGTGGAAGTACATTCTGCAAACCTTGTAATTTATAGAGCACTATAAAGTTGTAATGTGTTTTTATGTCCTAAGCCGCTTAACCATAATCTAATGTATTTTGTGCCCAGCCTTCTCCTTAAGTGGTTTCCCAGCTCTGTGAGGAAGATAAATCCTTCCCAACCCCTGGTCATTTTAGCCTGAATGTGACACACTGGAAATACCAAATTTTCAATCAGGCATTAGAAAGTAAAACGAATCCTGAAACCCAAACACCGCCTTGGAGGATAATTGATTCCACTAATTGAATTGGCTACATTTATAGTCTTTTCTTTAAAGTTGGAACGCATTAAAAAACAACAACAACAACAACAGATGGAGCTTCAATCCCACCTTTGTGGGTGCCACGTTGATTCTTCATTCCTACTAAATAATGATTGTAAGAAAGAAGCTTGGTACAGGGTCATTTGTGTTGAACCTTCAAAGCTGGTCCTCGGTTAACAATACAGGCAACCCTCCCGAGCGTCGTTTTCGCTGGCAGAGGGTTGAGGAGGCCACCGCAGGTGAAAATGGAGCTTGAGAACCTGTTTTCAC
Organism: Pseudonaja textilis; assembly: GCF_900518735.1. Next base: position 1,608,336 of record NW_020769348.1, read on the forward strand.
TGGCAGAGCATTGAGGCCACCACAGGCGCCCCCCCCTCCTGACGTGAGTGACATCGATCTGGCCACACCCACTCTGGCGATGCCCATCCTGCCCCCCCCCCCCAATGTCAGTGTTCCAGAAAACCTCCACTCCAACAAATAATTCTGAGACAGACACCCTCTCCAAAGTTCTTTTTATTGGAGTAGTAAACTGCCACATCTGGGAAATTCTGAATGTGAAAGTTCTGGATTTCCTTGCAATAAGTAAAAAATTACAAACCCACCCCCTGCACCCATCATTGTATCAGATGCCCCAATCACCGTCTGTCCCAACTTGACATGTCCTCTCACCCAGGTGCAGAAATAACATGACCTTGACTTGGAAGAAGAATGCTATTATGTCTAACCACATGCACTCCAAGAAACTCCCCCCCTCCCATTTTCCCAGGCTCAAGAATGTGGCAGTATGGAAGCGTCTGGTACCAATATGGCTTCCAAAGCTGGCACTCTGATGCGGCCCTCAATGACATCGAGTTTGACACCCCTGTCCTAGAGAGTCCCTGTGCCTGTTTAACACTGAATAAACCGTACCGGATACTGTGCTAATTTCCATTGCAAGGAAACAGAGAACAACGGATGTAACAAAAAGTCAGAACTTTCAGATCCAGATTATAGCTGAAAAATTAAATAACTTTTTCATGTATCTTCGTAGTAATTTGACATTTTATATAATCTAAATATATCTGAGTTGGCAGAGATATACGGATCACCTGGTCCAACCTCTGAGGGTATCATTCTGTAGGAATGTAGTAAAAAGAGGATGCCCAGTCAAGCGAAAAGATTTTCTCCCGACCACTGAAAAAAAGATCAACTCGCACAGATCTATAATCAAAGAAAATAAATCTCTGCTCATTGCAATGCAGCCATCAAAGGCACTCCTACACGATGCCTGTTGGTGGTGCAGCCCCCAAAGCTTATAAATTTCATTTGAAAATTGGAAGAGGAATCAAGAGAGATGTTCCACTTTATTACAAGCCACAGGGGCATCATTTATCAAGGTCTTGGCCAAAAGGGACTTATTTCTTAGACGTTCTCCATTTAAAAGTATTTCTCCTGTCATATAAAGTATGAACAGCCTGCCTCCTCTTCTAGGCCAGGCATCCAGGTTTTCCATTAACCTCTCCCAGATCTGCTTTGGTTCACACCAGATCTTTTCCTTCACTCTTTTACAAATCACCGATAGGAAATACAGCGGAGGGAGAGAAAAGTGGAGAATAAAATAAACGCTATTAGCCTTTCTTTCTTAAATGGTCTCCAACCTGAGAAAGCGCTCCTAATATTTTCTCAGGAAAGAAATACGTGGTACGGGTGATCCTTGACTTACAACCACAATGGGGGCCAGAATTTCCATTGCTAAGCAAAGTGGTTGTTAAATGAGGCATACCTAATTTTATGACATTTTTCAAAATCACTGCATTTGTTAAGTGAATCACAAGGTCATTGAGCAAATGTCAGCGTTCTGAGTAATGCACCCATCAAAAGCAGAATTCTGAGGCAGGCAGATTCCTCAAGGAACATGTTTATTGGATACATCGTATTGGCACAGCCGGTGAAAACCAACTCTGAAAATTCCCATGGTTTTCACCTAATTAAAAGAGTAAATCTCCACCCCCTCCCAGGCGTCACCAGTCACATTGTCAAATGAATATAGCTGGCAAGCTCCTCTCTTCCTTCACCAACCACCTGTTATGATGACCTTGGTTCCCACAGGAAACCTTTTTGTTTTGACTGTTAGCTGGGCTATCTTCCCTCCCTCCCTTCCCCTTCTCAGGCTTCATGACAGCTATGAGGCAGCACAAAATGGCTTCAACCAGGTTCGCTTTAGAGCTGACAGCAACCCTTAATTTCCCCATTGACCTTGCTTCTTGGAAGTCAGCTGGGGAAAGTCACAAACGGCAGTCCCAAGACTCAGACGCTGCAACCTTTGTAAATACATGCCAATTGCCAAGTGCCTGAATTTGGATCATGTGATAATGGGGATTCTGCAATAGTCATAAGTGTGAGGACTGGTCACAGGTCACTGTTTTCAGTGATGCCATAACTTTGAAAGAACTATAATACATAATATGGAAATTGGGGGTTGGCGTGGAATGGAGCTATTTTACGTGGAATGATAATTGCTTAATCACTTCTTACAAATAATTTACAAACTACAGATTTCCAATAATTTACAGACCACAATTGAGCCCAAACGTCCTGTTTCTAAGTGAGACAGTTGTTAAGTGCATCTTGCTCCATTTTAGGACCTTTCTTGACACAGTTGTTAAGTGAATCACTCCCATTGTTACAGTGGTGGTATTCTACCGGTTCGGCCCGGTTCTGCTGAGCTGGTAGCGCCAATGAGCAGCGGAGACCAAACTGGTTCTCTCCGCCGCTCTGCTGTTGGGCCCACCTGCCCGCCCAGGCTCCTATACTCACCTTTATTCCCTGCTTTTGAAGGGCAGCTGCTTTGTGCGGCATAGCAGATTGCCACACGTCAGCTGCTGAAGTGACAGCGAGTGTGCAGGATTGCAGGATTGAGTGGGAAAGCCTCTGCACCTGCACAATATGTGTATTTGGTGCATGTGCGCGCCCACCAAGCTGTCAGAGCATATTCATGAACTGGAATAGAGCTTGATAACAAGGTCAGCCAATGAATAGGCAGAGCAACGAAGTCAGCCAATCAGGACTGTTTTGGAAACTGAAACTAGAAGTAGCCTAGGCTGGAAACTGAAACTAAAAGTAGCCTAGGAGTGGCTCTATGTTAAGCTCTAAAGCTATGTTAAGCTCTGAGTCTGTCTGTTGAAGATGAAACTATCTTGCTTGTTTGCTGAAGACTGGAGCTCTGCTCTGAACTTGCAACATGTTTCTGTTTGAGTTTGCTCCATGTTGGAGAAAACTACAACTGGTTTGTAAAATCTACTTATTATGTTTATAAAGATGTTAGATGAAGCATCAGCCATCTGTATTTATTTTTCTGGTGCTGAATTATCGCTGCAAAAACTCTCAATACAAGCCACGCCCACTCAACTGGTGGTAAAAATATTTGAAACTCACCACTGCATTGTTACACCAATAACATGCTTATTAAGTGAATCTAGCTTCTTCATTGACTTTGCTCGTCAGAAGTTCTCAAAGGGTGACCAGATAATCACAGGACACTATGATGGTCATCAGCACATGCCAATTGTCAAGTGTCCATGACTTGTGACCTAACACTGCAATGGTCATAAGTGTGAACAACAGTCATCAGTCACTTTTTCCAGTGTTGTTGTAACATTAAACGTCACTAAAATGAATGGTTGTGAATTGTGTACCACAGACAGCCTAGAAAACAAATAGATGGATTATGAAACTAATTCAGAGTGTTCATTCAAGACACCAAATGACAAGGCTCGAATTATTATATTTTGGACATTTATCCAAAGACTTAGCTAAGTCTTTATTGCTGGAAAAGATGGCAAAGAGAGAGAGAGAGAGAAGAGGATGACCAGGAACAAGGTGAATGGACTTGATTATAATAGTGATGGGTGAATTCCTGGTGTGTTCAGAAAGATCCACCTGCAGCTGTGGGTTAAAAGGGAAATTGTATACCTCTTTTTAAAACGGTGCATTCCACCCTTCCAAAATCTTTTGTTTCTCCATTCTGTCACAGCCACCCAGACATCTCCTGACAACACTTTGTTCTACAAAGAGAGCATATGTGAACCACGTTCCCTCCCAATAACCTCTCCGTTCTTATAACCCAGTGAAAATGCTGGTTTTGATTCTCTTGAAAACCTATAATTCTCTGTGTTAACCACCGGTCACATACCTAGCTATCAGCACTAAGTTCCAGTACTCTGAACAACTGGGCCATATTGCATTTCAGAAGAATAGCTACATAAAACAAGGCAAAGGGGAAAAATACTGTTTTCAGAAGCAGAAGAAAAAGTCATTGTAAAGGAGCCAACAAATGTATTTTAAAATTAAGCTGGGGTTTACGGTTCAGCATCTTCTGAGCACCTAACAGCTTGTTTTAGCTTTATTATGATGTTTATACTCAGTCTTTCTCCATATATAAGCATTGCAGACTTACAACAATTAACATGAAACTACAAAACAACTCCTTGGGTCAATCAAACTATTTGCATTGTGTGGCACGATATGTTTTATTCATTTGGGTGTGGCATGTTCCCAGAACACAGCAGTTGCCTTTTGTTAAGCCACTTTTTTTGCAAGTTGTGTGAATTCAAATTTATCATACTGTACATATACATATCTTTATTGTCTCCATACAATAATTGTCTCCATATTGTCTTGGAGACAATCTTTATTGTCTCCAAGATAAACAAGTTAAACACAAAGTTCTCTGTATTTCTATGGGCGTCTATCTGTCTGTCGGTGTGTGTGTGTGTGTGTGTGTGTGTGTGTGTGTGTGTGTGTGTAAGAGAGAGAGAGAGAGACAGAGACAGAGAGAGACAGAGAAGGGAGTGAGGATGAGAATTTGAGTTCTCCATGCTTCATCCATACATACAGGGGTGGGATTCAGAAATCCCAGCCACTGGTTCTCTGGTGGGCTTGGCCAACCAGAGGGCCATTTTTCACCTTCCACAGAGTCCAGAGGCTTCCCTCGGGCCTCTTGGAGGGTGAAAATGGCCTCCCCCGGGGTCTAGAGGCCCTCTGGAAGCCGGAAACAGGGGCTGCCACAGAGAGGAAGGGGTCAAACTATTTTCCAAGGCACCTGTAGGCCAGACAAGGAATAATGGATGGAAACTGATCAAGGAGAGATTCAACCTGGAAATAAGGATAACTTTTCTGACAGTGAGAACAATCAACCCATGGAACAGAAGTTGCCTTCGGAAGTTGTGGGAGCTTCATCACTGGAAGCTTTCAAGAAGAGACTGGACTGCCATCTGTCAAAAATGGTGTAGGGTCTCTTGCTTAGGCTGGGGGTTGGACTAGATGACCCACAAGGTCCCTTCCAATTCTGTTAATTTGTAATCTGTAAGAGACTGGACAGCCATTTGTCTGAATCGTGATCGTGTCTCCTGCTTGAGCAGGGGGTTGGACTAGAAGACCTCCCAGGTCCCTTCCAACTCTGATGTTCTATGTTCGAAGTCAGGTAAAACCACCTGGCGTAACGCTAGCTCTTTCGCTGTTTACATTAAAGGAGCAAACAGCCAGATTGGTCCTGCTTGCCCCAAAGCTTTATCATGTGGTCTTTGGAACCAATCATCACATATCCATTTCCTCTCCTCAAGCTGCAGTGGGGAAACGGCACAGAGGTGGGCTGCTGGGGATTCGCAGGGGTTTGAGAGATCCCTAGCTAAGATTCTGCACATTTTGGAGAACCCCCAAATCCCACTCCTGGCTGCCCCCCCCTGCTCCGCCCTTCCCAGGAGTCCCCACATGGCCCGTTTTAGATGGAAGTAAGCGCAGGGCGCGCAGGGAGGCTCAGGAGGGCAAAAAAACGGGCCTCCCGGAAGTTCGGGAAGGCCGGAAATGGGCCCGTTTCCAGCTTCCAGAGAGCCTCCGGAGCCCAGAGAGGCCATTTTTGCCTTCACAGAAGCTCGAAGAAAGCCTCCGGAGCCCAGAGAGGGCAACCCTCCCCCTGCCGCCGTGGTGCAGGAGGCCGACTCGGCCATGCCCATCATAGCCACGCCCACCGAGCAATCCGGCAGAGAAGCCATTGGTAAAAATTTTGAAGCCCACCCCTGAAATGACAGCACGAGGTGAGCCAAAAAAATAACCACAATCCATGAATTGCCTCTTGTTTTTCTCATTACTGGCAGCTCGAAGAAGAGAAACAAACATTTCATCCACCCTCCAGGTAAATCAACATATAAAAATCAACCCCGCAGATGACCACTTTTTCATTTAGCAGCAGCTGCTGGCAAGAGAGATCTCGCATTCCCATGTTCCTATTAACCGAGCAGCTGTTGATTTATTAAAGGCTAAGACACATCAAAACAAATGGCTGTGACATCATTTATATTGCTGTTTATGGCACTTTAATGGGTTTACATAAAAAGGGCAACATATTGGAGATGGGAGATGGCTTATGAGCCTATCAAGAAGGGGGCAGAGAAATCCCTCCTCTCTCGTAAAGTTGAGGAGGGAAGCAAGGCAGCCCTCCCTGTTTATAGAGGAGGCTATGGTGGTAAATGAACCCACAAGCAACATTTCCTTCTTATCCAGGGAGATACCTTGAGAAGATCTATCTTGTCTCTCTTTATCTCTAACTCTATCATATCTCTATCTCCATCACTCTATCTATCTATCTATCTATCTATCTATCTATCTATCTATCTATCTACCTATCTCTATCTATCTATCTATCTATCTATCTATCTATCTATCTATCTATTGTCTCATCTGTCTATCTCTACCTATCCACCTATCATCTCTGTCTGTCTTGCTCTCTCTCTCTCTCTCTCTCTCATATCTATCTATCTATCTATCTATCTATCTATCTATCTATCTATCTATCTATCTATCTATCTCTATCTATCACACACACTGTGTCTGTCTGTCTATATCTCTTCCCCCATCTATCTATTTGTGTCTATCTATCTGTCTATCTCCACCTACCTTTCTTCCTATTTAGCGCATACTCTCCCTATGTTTGTCTGTCAGTAT
>NW_020769348.1:1614984-1647105 GCF_900518735.1 Pseudonaja textilis
ATTTAGCGCATACTCTCCCTATGTTTGTCTGTCAGTATCTCTATATCTATCTATCTATCTATCTATCTATCTATCTATCTATCTATCTATCTATCTATCTATCTATCCTCTGACTCTTTGCAGCAAACAAGAAACTAAAACCAGAAAACAATGATACATCTCAATCAACTGGAAACAAAATGCAGCCACAACCAATCAATATACAGTACCAGGTGCCAGAAGTCCAAACATATAATTCCATCTGACACTCCGTAAAACAAAAATCAACAACTATTAACAAATCAAGCTACAGGCTCACCTAACATCTCATTTCCAAGGCCTGAGAGAAGATGGACATCAGAAGATCTGGTCTCATTAACACTCAGCCTAAACCTGTCTTGTGATTTCTCAAAAAGTCTTCTGCTTCTTTTATAAAACAGGCTCCTGTTTTTCGATTGGTGTCTCATGTTGATTCTTCTGAACTGGTGATGTTGGTAAGGCTGTGATGAGAGTCACTAGGGAACTTCAGTTGATGAAGCTTCAACTGAACCTCTCCTTTGAAGTCGGTCCATGAATCAAAGCAATGAATGGAGGGCTTCAAAGGGCTTCCCTGTGCTTTGCAGACTTGGTGGTTTTTTTTCTGAAATATACCGAAGGCTGCAACAACTGCACTCCCACATATGGAGCAGAGTGAGAGGAAGTGATGAGCGGCATGATGCGCCTCAGACTCTGATATGAACGGCTAGTTGAATTCCTTTATTGAACTCTCTGAGTATCAGAGAACACTTGTAGGAGCAAAAACTGACATGGATGGGACTTCATTCATTATTTGCAACTTCTTGAACGGTGTCATTCAGGAGCCTTAGGCCAAATTGTCCCAAATGTGGGGTTTTTTTTTTTCCCAAGAGGCAATGGGGCTTTCTGGTTTTTCTTTGAAGATGTTTTGCTTCTCATCCAAGAAGCTTCTTCAGTTATGATGGGATGGTGGGGAATGGAAGGATTTCTACTCCTTGCAGACTAAAAGGATGCAAATGACCAGCTGTCTTCAAGGAATATAAATCCTTCAATTTCCCCACTATCCAGTCAGAGCTGAAGAAGCTTCTTGGATGAGAAGTGAAATGTCTTCAAAGAAAAACCAGAAAGCCGCGTTGCCTCTTGAAAAAGCACCTTTGGGACAACCACGACCTGGAGTAGGGGTCCCCAACCACCGGGCCGCGGACTGGTACCGGTCCGTGGAACATTTCCTACCGGGCCGCCGGTTTGCTGGGCGCCGCCATCTTGTTTGACGAGAAAGTGCTTCCGGGTGAGCTTTTCCGGTTGGAAAGCGGCGTTTGGGTCCTGAAGGAATCCTCGCGCCTTAGTTTCATCAAAGGGGGGGGGGGGGCTTCGAACGAAACTAGGGCGCGAGGATTCTTTCAGCACCCAAGGCAAGGCGAGCCGAGCGACCGTCCCAAAGCCGTCCTGAAGGGAAGCCCATCGACAAAGGTACAAAGGAGGAGTTGAAGGTGGCGCGGAGAAGCGGGGGACGGCTGGCTGGCCGGTCGCTCAGCTCACCTTGCCTTGTCATGCGCGCTGATGCCGGTACCGGGCCACGGATCATTTTGTGATGCCGGTACCAGGCCGTGGCACAAAAAAGATTGGGGGCCACTGACCTGGAGGACTGAGAATCTCCATACACATTAATTGAAAGATACATTTCTATCTTAGTCCTGCCAATACAAGTAGTCCTCGACTTACAACCTCAATGGGGCTCCAAATTTCAGCTGCCAAGTAAGACACAGCCCCGTTATGTGGCAGTTCTTGCAAAAGTGGTTAAGTGGCAGTTGTTAAGTAAGTAACATGGTTGTAAAGTGAATTTGGCTTCCCCATTTTTGCTTGTCAGAAGGTTGCAAAAGGGAATCGCGTGGCCCCAGTGCATTGCAACCGTCGTAAGTATGAGTCAGTTGCCAAGCATCTGAATGTTGATCATGTGACCATGGGGATGCGGTGAAAAATGGTCGTAAGTCAGTTTTTTCTTTTTAAAAAAATAAATAAATGTATTTTTTTCAACTGGTTTTTGTTTTTGCATTCTTAATTCCCCCTTTTCATTTAAAAGATCTTTATATTTTATCGCTTTGTCGAGATCTAGAGCGTAATATGGATATATTAGTGCTTCCACTGTCGATAACCATAATGGTACTTTGGCATAGTGGTTCTTTTTTAGTTTCGTAAGTCACTTTTTTCAATGACATTGTAACTTCAAACAGTCATTTAATGAACTGTTGTAAGTCAAGGACTACCTGTACCATTAGGAACTCAGTTTGGCCCTCAGCATTCTGACTACGCTAAGACTGAGATGATGTTTAAATTCTGTATGAATTAAAGGCTGGCCAGATAATACTTAAAGGCAGTGATCTGTTCTGGTTTAATCCTTTAAAATGGCAGAAGGATAGTATGGTTGTGATTGCCACTTTCTCTGGGGCTTGCTTATCTCTGGGGCATCATACTGTGCCATCCTGTTTCTGCTGCCTTTCCCAGCTAACATTTATTTGTTTGTTCATTATTGCACCATTTATATACTGCCTTCTTCCACCCAATTCCAGATGGTTCACGGTAATAAAACAAGAAAAGCAGAATAAAACAAGGAAACCATCTCAAAGGCAATATAGAACAAGCAATCCAAACATAACTGCTATTAGTCACTGGTAACGCAAACTTAGGCACTTTCCCCACAAGGCAACATTAGCAGCAGGTGGGCTTAGAAATTTGGGGGGCAATGGGTGAGAAGTGTCCTTGGGGGTCCCTTTGGAACACTGATTTTTATAACCAAACCCAGCTGTTATAGCTCATTTTAGTCTAAACTGTCTCAAACCATGACAGAGCTATGGAAATAAAGTTTACATCCTTTATAAATGAAACAAGCGGAGAGAAAGTGACTATTCTAAACCCACCAGCCGGAGTCATGTTTAAGGCAGGACTAGAATTCACAATCTCCCAGTTTTTACACTGGTGCTTTTAACCACTACAGATAGTCCTCAACTTATAACCATTTGTTAAGTGATGGTTGTTCTGACCCACACCCTTTTCCAACAAATCAAACACAATCCAAAAGGAACAGAAACCTTTTAATGCTTTTACAAAATAATTAGCTGTGATAAGCACAAGACTTGCCAAACTGTGCAAGCCTTGCCAAAAGATAACAGACAAGAAATAATTTGCAATAGAAAAATGTTCAAATACAAACTCAGGATACTGGAATGTCCATGAGACTGGAGTTTCAAAACGTCTTTGCCTTCTGCAAAGTACGTTCTTTCACAGCTGGCTTTTATCTTCTTGAAGGAAGGGTCATTACTTTGCAGCCTTACTCCCAAGTCGCCCCTGCTATTGTAACTGCTCTTTCCTCTGAGCAATCCTGTGCACACACGCACTTGGCACAGGCTCCTCAGGAACCTCCTCATCACTGCTGCCAGCCCCCACAATCTCTGAAGGCAGCAGTCCACTCCCTAATGGTCCTGGCCCCTCACCTGAGTCTTCACTCTCCTCAGCTGTCTGCACCTGCTGCCGGCTAACCACAACAACGGTTCTGTTGTGGCCCATCAGCCTCCAGCCCCTCCAGCAGCCGAATCAGAGGAGGAGGAGTGGGAGTCAGGGCCAGCATCAAAGCAATCTGAGAGCTCGAAGGGAAAGAGGGAATGGAGCTGGCAGAGAGAGAGAGAGAGAGAAGCAGAGCCTGGGCCATCTATTAGCCGTCAGATGGAGAGTCAACATCCCCCAGATCTGGAGGTGGCTGATAAGGAAGAAGAGGAACAGCTGGGTCCAGTGCTTGACACGTGGCTGAGCAAAAGGCAGAGAAGAGGACTGCAGTGGAAATCTAACTGATGTTTGTAAAGTGAGACATTTATTAAGTGAGTTTTGTCCCATTTTACTATTTTCCTTGCCACAGATTTGTTAAATGAATCAGTGCAGTCGTTAAGTTAGAAACACATTTATTAAGTAAATCCAGTGTCCCCATCAACTTAGCTTGACACAAAAGGGGATCGTATGACCCCGGGACACTGCAACAGTGAGTTAGCTGTCGAGAATACAAATCACGTGACTGTGTGGATGTTACAATAGTCATAACTGTGCAAAATAATCATGTCACTTTGTTCAGTTGCCATTGTAACTTCGAATGGTCACTAAATGAACTGTTGTTAAGTTGAGGACTACCTGTATGGCAGGCTAACTATGCTCACTGTCAGGAGTTCAATCCTGACCGGATCAAAGTTGACTCAGCCTTCCATCCTTCCAAGGTGGGTAAAATGAGGACCCAGATTGTTGGGGGCAACCTGTTGATTCTGTAAAACTGCTCAGAGCGGGCCCTGAAGCACTGTCAAGCAGTATATAAGTCTAAGTGCTATTGCTATGGGCATAAGAACTGTGGTGATTCACTTAACAACTGTGGCAAAAAAGGTCATAGAATGAGGCAAAAGCAAAACTGATCTAACAGTTGTCTTGCTTAGCAATGGAAATTCTGCACTCAATGGTGGCCGTAAGTCAATGGCTAGACATTAATCTGGCTCTTCTATTTTCAGGTTTCCTTCCTTAGAAAGATGTTCTTCTGCCATTCAGTCATTTCGGAGACTTCCGGGAGCAGTTTTCAGATTTTTCAGAATGGTTTGTCATTGCTTCCTTCCTAAGGCTGAGAGAGAGTGACCGGCTGAAGGTCACCCGGTTAGCCTAGAATTAGAATTCTAGAATAAACCAGAATTCAGTCTCCTGGTTTTCTAGCCTGGTGCCTTAACTAAGTACCCCATACTGGCTCCCTAGCACGAGTCTAAGTTTCATTTCAGTGGCGATTGGGAAATGCTCAGTTTTATGCTGCTTTCCTCTTTTATTTACTGAAATTCATTTACTAGGAAGGCCTTCAAATGTCAAGTGCCAGGCAGCTACCCACTATGTCATCTCGTACAGCTACCGCTGAGCACAAATCGGTCCAAAATTCTCTGAAATAAATTTAGATTCCTGGTAGCAAGTAAGTTAGAAGCACTGGCTGATCACGAAAAGCTTTTCTGGGAAGTGCCACCCTTGATACCCAGCTACGCCAACCCTCCTGTCACCTCAGAAATGCTGGTAATCAGAGGCAACGAAGCTACATCACCCCACAAGGGGAAATCAATGGCCATTCTTCAGTATCGGACAGGCCTGACACCACAGAAAAGCAAATGGAAATATACAAAACTATTCTTTTAAAAAGCAACAATAACCATTGAAAGCTTAGATTTTTTAAATTGCAGCACAGGTAGCCCTCAGCTTATGACTACAATTGCACCCCAAATTTTTGTTGCTAACCAAGATAGTTGTTAAGCGAGTCTTCTTTTCAAGCTCTAGGTTTACATTAGTGTAATGTTTTACTCAGATTGATTTGTCTGATCTTCCTTCTCCCACGTTCATTGTTTTTTCTCTCCCTACGGTGAATAAAACTCATAAGAAAGTTATGAGCCAACTGCCCCCAGTTTAATTGAAAACCACAGGGAGTCCTCAACTTACGACCACAATTGAGCCCAACATTTATGTTACCAAGTGAGACATTTGTTGAGTTTTGCCCCATCTTACGACCTTTCCTGCCCCAGTTGTTGTGAATCACTGCAGTTGAAAAGCTAGTTACACATTTAAGTGAATTGAGCTTTCCCATTGACTTTGCTTGTCCAAAGGTTGCAAAAGGTGATCATATGACTCCAAGACACTGCAACCGCCATAAATACATGCCAGTTGCCAAGCGTCTGAACTTTCACGAATGAAGGCAAATATACATGTCCTAGGATAATGTTGAAGGATGCAATCTGAGTTGGTCACCAAATCAGCTGTGTTGTTTATGTGTTCTTTCTCTGTGTCATATAATATATGTGGGCATGTGGAAATGGTGCGTTTCAAATATTTTTATCACCGGTTCGGTGGGTGTGGCTCAGCTATGCTTCAAACGCAAGGAATAAGGGTTAGTATGGGAGCCCAGGCGGGTGGGTGGGCCCAACAGCAGAGAACCAGTTCGGTCTCCACTGCTCATCGGTGCTGCCAGCTTGGCAGAACTGGGCCGAACCGGTAGAATACCACTGCTGGTGTGTTGGTATATAAATAATAGATGGATGGATGGATGGATGGATGGATGGATGGATGGATGGATGAGATATATAGGTAATTAGGAAGGGAGGGAGGGAGAGGGAGAGAGAGAGATACTGTAGATAGAATAGATAGAAGGATAGATGGATGGATGGATGGATGGATGGATGGATGATGATAGATGATAGATAGATAGATAGATAGATAGGAAGGTAGAAAGATCGATAGAATAGATGGATGCATAATATAGATAGATAGATAGATAGATAGATAGATAGATAGATAGATAGATAGATAGATAGATAGATAGATATGTTTATGTAGCTTATATTGGAGGTGGAGACCCTTTGAGAACTATATGCAACAAAATTTCATTTTAATGTATCCCGATTTGTGTACATTTAAAGTGACAATAAAGTTATTCAAAGTTCTAAGGTTTAAATCTTTTGAGTTTGCAGATTCGTGCTAGAGCCCACCCTCAGGAGGATCTCTCTAGTAGAGTGTGTTAAGTTGAAGCCTGTCTGCATTTGATAAGGCCTCGAATCCTGAGATAACGTTTTTTAAACCAGGCCTAAGTCCCTGCTTCACTCCAGCAGCTCCTTCCACACCATTCAAAAACGCTTTGCAATTAGAAGGGGACCAGAAAACAAAACCTTTGTGCTTTGTGCGAGACAAACAGCTGACGTTTTCACCTGACAACTTTCTCTGCCGATTGTCAATGGATGCCCTATCCTTTTACAATCACAGCAGCTCAAGTCTTTGGTTCTTCAGAACTACACAAGGTTCAGCAACTCGAAATAGGAGGTGCTGCCTTTTCAAACAATATTTTCATTTAAATGCAGATTTTGACCTTCTTGCCTATGAAATATTAATACATGGATAATAGATTGCACTTCTCTTACATAAGTGCTCCCTCTCTCTCTGCCTCTCTCACATACACACAGGGCTATTTGTCTGGAAAAAACAATTGATTCTTACGCTTCCAGGCCTTTATTCATGCATGTGTACATTCGCCCAAATAATAGATTGTAAATAAAGAGGGACATCCACACCTCTCATCTCTTTCCAAACAAGTCACCGAGAAAAGACTAATGTGGTGCAAAATAATTTTCAGTATTCCTAAATTAAGAGACAGACAGAAGATAAATCATGCTCTGTGTGGACTGAGCATGAGTGCAGGTTCTCAGGAAGAGCAGGCAGTAGAGTGGGATTATATATTGTCCTTTTCAACTTTTTCACAATTCAGAGCATGGAGACTACGCTTTGGGGGACTACAGCTCCCATCATTCCTTCTAGGCCAAGCAGGAGACACTATATCATTTCAGACAAATCACTGTCCAGTTTTTTTCTTTAAAACCTCCAGTGTAGGAACACCTACAACTTCTAGTGTCTCAACATGTTTTTTTTTTACATTGTGTTGACCAAAACTGGATGCAATATACTAAAGAAACCACTTTTGTCATGCCCCTGTCAGAGTCTGAATCCAAGGAGGAATACAAACAGCTGACAGGGAGTGGGAGCGTGGCTCCATTGGCTGTGGAGGAGGCTGGGGAAGGGCAAAGTCCAGCTGGTCAAAACAGGAGAGAGATAGAACAAGGGAGAGGGAGTTCAGAGGAAGACTCAGGCCCACCCCCTCTTCATCCTAGGGCACGCAGGAAGGAATGGGGTAGAGAGCAATGTGGGTTGCATGGCTTAAGGGGGAGGAAAGGGCCCTGATTCCCTTCACTAACTACAGCTGGGAAGAAAGTTTAAGAGACATGCAGGCTGCGTGAGACAGCTGCTGGGAGCAAACTTGAATTTATCTTGAGTTGGGTTGACTTTAGTTATCTGTGTTTCTGGCATCTTTCCAACAGTGTTGAGTTTTGCCGTGCCTTCACGTCTGGAATTCTTGCTCCTGCCTTGCCAGACTAATTACCTCAGTTTGGCTTGATTGGATTTATAGTTACAGTTTTTGATGACCATGTTTTGGACTTTTCTCTGTAGTCAAAGGCTGTTTCTGGGAGAGTTTTTCTCCAGACCAGAAGGTAACCTGGACATTGGAGGCAATGTTGGAGCTAATAAAGGGACTCTTATTGATTATCTGACTGTGTTGCCTTTGTGCCACGCCCCAGGTCATCACACTGTGAATCGTTTGGACTCACACACATCATCCATTGGTTTGTCATGATGTTGGACTCAAAAGCTCTTGTGACCTTTCACATTTTGTTTTTTTTTTAAATAAACTTTATTAAACTTTTATTATATTAAAAACATAAGAAATATATCACTCAATAACAGCTATTTGTAGTGCTTATCATATGACAATTTGTGCATCATTTTTTGTTTGTGAGTGCAGGCTTCCAAATAATTGACAGTCCGGTGGAATCATCTCTTCTATTCATGCTGGAACACACTTCCTCACTAGTCCAACACATGAAAGCCACAGGTCATAGCATCAACTTCAATGGCACCAAAACCCTAGCCACTATAGAAAACCCCAGCCACAGAATTATCAGAGAAGCCATAGAGATTGAAAAAAGACCTGAAAGCATGAATAGAAGAGATGATTCCACCAGACTGTCAATTATTTGGAACCTTACACTCACAAACAAAAAAATCCCCATACCACTAGCCAGGCAAACACCTGGGCACAAACAGATCCCCCCTGATACCTCCAGCTCAAACACACCCCAACCAGGCACCCAGATGAAACCTAGCTTCCTAACAAATCATAGCCGTCCATTTACTGGGAGCCAAGCTGCACTAAAAGCCTCCAATACAGGAACACAATGTTGCCAGCCAATCAAGACACAAAAAAAGCCACAAAACAGACAGAAGATATCAGAAACACCAATCAAGCAGAACACAGCAAACTCCAAGACCAATAAACACAGACCAAGACTCCCAACCAATCAGAATGAAGAAAAAACCATTCTGGCACAGCAGATGGCTAGCACCAAATTTAAAATAGAAACGGCTGTGAAAGTCTGACTCGCAGACGAACACCATACAGAAGCCTGATGATGGCAGATGAGATTCTGCCGAAACGTTGCTACAACTTTTAAAGCACAACTATAATGACGTGGGAAAATACCTGAACAAAGCTGAATACCATACATGTAAGTACCCATGAAAACTTAAGAAAACAAATAAAGGGTAGGGGCATTAGATGGATGATGAGGTCCTAAAAGTTAGTATGTGGAAGATATGTCAAATTACAGAGCATTGCAGTAAGGCAAATTAGATGCTGATGAAGTGTATTTATGGCATGTTTTCTATTGTTTCTGATGGGAGGAGGAGGAAGGGAAGGGAGTGGGGAGGGAGGGAGGAAAGAAAGAAGGAAGGAAGGAAGGAAAGAATCATGTCTATTAGAAGCATCAGAGGCAAAGAGCTAACAATATAATTTTATCTACTTCGCTTTTGGCCTGCACCAATTCTTTATTAAAGAATTTTATTATTTTAACTTTATTAAAAGGGATAAACTTTTATGACTGCAGCTCACTTCCTCAGATGCCTAGATTGATGTAGCATTTAAATTGGGGTGAGGCAGGGAAGAGCGAAAAAGACAGGTTGGTGATACAGATGGGGTTATAGGCGGTTATATGCAAGACAAATTACAAGAACCTCCCAGCCTGCTGGCCAGGGAATTGTGAGAACTGGAGTCCACACCATCTTAAAGCTGCCAGGGTTGAGGGATCACTGCGGACCTTAAAGTTATCTCCATTACTGCATGACAGGCTGCTAACCTCACCTGCACCAGAACACTTCAGGCAATCTCAGAAGGTCTCCACAAGCAGAATGGACTTTAAACGCATTATAAATATTAATTCCTTGATAACACAATTCTTAATTGACTAGGTATTTGCAATCTGCCCCAGGCGCAACCTGCATCCATATAACCCACCAGGCTTCCCTTCCCTTCCCTCCCACCAAACCCAATTTAAACCCTACATCCACCTTTTCATCTGACGCAGTGAGCTGCCACTCACAAAAGCTTTATGCCCTTTTTAATAAAACCTGTCAGTCAGAACAAATGCAGCCCCCATTCCTTCTGATTGTTCACCACCATAGACTCTCTCCTCCTAGAATGCCACCCATTTCTAGGATTAGGCTGTTTTTTTCCTAAAGGATTCCTTGATCTGTTTCCATAGGGGTTAGAAGTCAAAGGGTAGCTCTGCCCCCTTGTGGACATCCTATGAATGGGTACCATTTCAAAGTCAATGAAAGAGAAATGGGAGGCCAGGAGGAGGCCAGTTCACCATACGGAGATGACAGGAGCAGACTGTTAATTGTTGAACTAAGTCAGCCAGACCACAACTATGGTTTGGAGACTTGCTAGGGAAAGAGATCCAACTTGAATTAAGCAGGACACCCTTTAAACCCTGTAAAACTCCCGAAAATAGCGTGAGGATTTAACATCCCTTCCATTCATTTTTTTTCCCCTCACTGGAAAATGCTGTAGACGGGAAATAACGCTATATAGGTAGTCCTCATGACCACAATTTCCAATGTGAAGCAAGTCAGTTGTTAAGTGAGAGGTGCCTGATTTCCTACTACCTTTGCCACGTTTGCTAAGTCAATCACTTTTAGTGTGTATTGAATCACGTAAGAGGAATAGCGCGTAAGACTTATATACCGCACAGCTGGGGCCTCCCTGCATGAGAGACCCCACAGAGAATGGTTTTGACCTCAGAGGTACCATGGATTAGCTGACTGGGGCTCTGCTGACTGGAGGTACACTTGGAATACCGTGTCCAATTCTGGGCACACTACAAAGCAGACGCGGAGGCCCTAGAAAGAGGGCACAGAAGAGCAACAATGAAGATAAGGGAACTGGAGCCCTAGGATGAATGGCTAAGAAACCTAAGTATCTTTAGCTTAATGAAGAGAAGGTTCATGGGAGACATGATAGCAGGATTTCAATATTTGAAGGGATGCTACAGGTAAGACTTGGAAGCAGGGGTGGGATTATGCCGGTTCAGACTGGTTCAAGCGAACTGGTAGGTACTGTGAGCATTTGGCCCCGCCCACACATCCCTGTTCTTTCCTGTGCTTTATTTCCTGGATTTTTAGCACCGCTGATTCGCACAGCAGAGAGGTTTTGCCGCGCATCAGCTGTTTTACTCACCGGGGATGCAGCAGAAGGTAAGTAATTGAGTTGACCATGGACTTTTTAAAATGTAGAGCACGCGTGTAAAGCTTCCCCTGTCACGCCCACAAAGCCACGCCCACAAAGCCATGCCCACAAAGCCACATCCCTCCCACCAAGCCACGCCCACAGAAACAGTAGTAAAAAAATGCAGTGCCGCTGCCTGGGGTCCTGAGCTCCAAGACGCTCCCTACCATAAAGGTTCAAGGAAGATGGAACAAGAACTGGAGACAGATGAAAGGGCCACCGGACCTGTGCAGGGGAAAGTTTTTGAAACTCGTTGTTACCCTTTGGAAGCAGAAGTGAAGTGCAGGACAACAAAGTACTACCAGGAAGGCAGCAGACTCAGATGTCTGGATGAATAGCAGCAGGAGTGGGACTATATCCTGTGGCTGCCACTTGACTAGTGATAAGGATATACTGCCATTACTGGTGCCTCCATTATCTCCTCCCCAGGACTCAAGACTGGGCTTTGCTTGATGGATGGGATCCTGGGAAAGGCCTGAGAAAACATCACACTGGAGTCAGTCTGTGTGTCATGCCCCCGTCGGAGTCTGAATCCGAGGAGGAAGATGAACAGCGGACAGGGAGCGGGAGTCTGGCTCCATTGGCTGTGGAGGAAACTGGGGAAGGGCAAAGTCTGACTGGGCAGAGCAGGGAAGAGGTAGAACAAGGGAGAGGGAGTTCGGAGAGAGACCCAGACCCATCCCCTCTTCATCCTAGGGCATGCAGGGAGGAACGGAGAAGAGAGCAATGTGGGTTGCATGGCTTACAGGGGAGGAAAGGGCCCTGATTCCCTTTACTAGGCACACCTGGGAAGAGAGTTTAAAGGAGAGGCAGCTGAGAGCTGCGTTTGCAGGGAACAAACGTGAGTTTATCTT
Organism: Pseudonaja textilis; assembly: GCF_900518735.1. The sequence goes on from NW_020769348.1 coordinate 1,627,048, forward strand.
GTGTTGACTTCGGTTATCTACGTTCCTGGCATCCTCCCAACTGGATTGATTTACTGCCATGCTATTTCCCTTCTGGAACTCCCTATCTTGCCTTGCCAAATTAATTGCCACATTTTGATTGAACTTATAGTTAAAGTTTTCTGTTGACAATGTTTTGGGCTTGAATCTCTGCAGCCAAAGGCTGTTCCTTGGAGAGTTTTTCTCCAGACCAGAAGGTAACCAGGACCTTGAGGGCAAACTTTGGAGGTAATAAAAGGATTCCTGCTTATTATCTGGCTGTGTTGCCTTTGTGCCACGCTCCAGGTCATCACACTGTGAATCGTTTGGACTCATACACATCCTCCATTGGTTTGTCATGATGTTGGACTCAAAAGCTCTTGTGACCTTTCACATTTTGTTTTTTTAAAATAAACTATATTGAACTTTTATTAATTAAAAACATAAGAAATATATCACTCAATAACAGCTATTTGTAGTGCTTATCATATGACAATAATTTGTGCATTACTTGCAGGTATTAATTTATGCATAATTACATTCTTATTCTATCTATTACTTATATTCAATAATTACCTATCTTTAATCTATCTCCGATCTATCCAACTATACCATTGTTCCCACACCTTATAAAATATTGAAGCTTCTGTATCTTTTAAACTCAGTGTCAATTTTTCCATTTCAGCACAGTTCATAACTTTTTGTATAACCAGTTTCTCTGCGGGTATATATGGCCGTTTCCAACATTGGGCAAAGGTGATCCCGGCAGCAGTCAATATCTGTAATAATAAGTGTTTTGTGCTCTTTACATATTTTTTTTTGAAGATCCCCAATAGGAAGATCTTTCACATTTTGAATGGCTTTCACAGGCCCCACAACCTAAACCTGACAGCTGAGAAATACCACCAGTGCGACAGCCGAACTCTCCAATCCGTTTCTTTCTCACCTGCTTCCTGTAATATCAGCTACCCTCCGGAGATGTCCACCAGCTGAACGTTTGCTGTTCCCCAGGGTGGATGACAAGGCAACAGCATGTCTGCACAAAACAGCAGAGCTCTCTCCCTTGCTCTCTGTTGAAAACCCAACTCCCTGCAGGGATGAAGGCCAAGCTTTTGACACAAATCCATACCTGAGTGGCAAAAGGCATTGCTGTCTTTGCAAAATAACTCCCTGTGTGATAACAGAAAGTGCTCTGTAAACTGACAGCTGAGATCTCTTCCTTCCTTGTAAGGGCAAAAAAAGAAAAGGTTTCTAACATGTAAAGAGCAGCAAAACTGACCAGGAAGACACAGTCAAGTCAAAGTTGTTTGTTCAGAAAAGAATTCTACCAGATTATCTTTGAATAGCTATCACCATCTATTGTTATATTAATGCTTTCCTGTTTCTATGCTGTAAGGTTAGGACTTTAGCCCCACAAATACAAGGTGGCTGATATTGCTATTTCTTTGGTGAAAAATGCATTAAAAGTAAATTGAGAATAGAGACATCTGGTGATCTCTAGTCGCAGTTTCCATAAGCTGACAGAGTAGAGCCTGAAACTGTAAGATAGCAATAGCACTTAGACTTATAGACCAGTTTACAGTGCTTTCCAGCCCTCTCTAAGCGGTTTACAGAGTCAACATATTGCCCCCAACAATCTGGGTCCTCATATTACTAACCTCAAAAGGATGGAAGTCTGAGTCAACTTTGAGCTGGTCAGAATCGAACTCCTGGCAGTCGGCAGAATTAGCCTGCAATGTTGCATTCTAACTGCTGTGGCACCATGACTCTACAGATGCTTCTCATTCTTTGGAGGAAGGAAAACCACCTGACATTTCTTAATTTTTTCCAGTAGCAGAGATACAAAGGAGGTCTAAGGCAAGTGTCATTGTTCCCCACACCAACGTTCTTTAGGTAAAATATTTTTCAGAGTATAAGACGGTCCGAAGTATAAGACACACCAACTTTTGGGGAGGAAAACAAGAAAAAAAAATCTGCTTCTGCCTCCCAGCAATTTGCCTCCTTGCAGCAAACAGCAAACAGTCTGTTTCATCAGCTTCAGCACAGCCTGATTAGCACAAGCAGCTGATTGTCGGTTGGATCGGCCTCCCGACAATCAGCTGGTTTCAGGCTGCAGGGATTGCCATCACCTATTGCTACCTCCGCAAGCCCCATTTTGGGTCTCCTCATCACGTTTTTAGCCTCTGCACGCCCCATTTTCAGCCTCTGTGCACCCATTTTCAGCCTGTTCTGAGCAGTGGGGATTGGAATGGATGGAAAATGGGGTGCGCAGAGGCCGAAAACTGGGCACACAAAGACCCAAAAATGGGATGCGCAGGCTGAAAATGGGGCATGCAGAGGCACCAATAGGTGATGGCAATCCCAGAAACAGCAAAGGGCCAGCCCCCAGTACCTCTGCCAGTGAAAATGGAGTTCAGGTGGGCCTCACGGCCCCTTCCAGGCTCCATTTTTGGCTGTGACAGCCTCCCCGCAGTTCTCTGCCAGAAAAAACAGAGCTCGGGGAAGCCATCACAGCTGAAAATGGAGCCCAGGTGGGCCATGTGCAGCCTCCCTGGGCTCCATTTTCCTTGGCAGAGGGCTGCAGGAGGCCATCATGGCCAAAAACGGAGCCTTGATGAGTGATGTCGATCTGGCCAAGCCCCCTGGCCACACCCATGCTGGACATGTCCCCCCACCCGACCCCCCATCCCCCCCACCCCCAAGGTCAAACACAACCCTGATGCGGCCCTCAGTGAAATTGAGTTTGACACCCCTGGTATAGAGTCTCTTGTGCACCGGGGGGGGGGGAGGAGGTCAGACTAGAAGATCTCCAAAGTCCTTTCCAACTCTTGTTATTCTGTTAGAACAAATTTTGGAGAGACTACCAATTGAGACAGGGAAGAGACAGGAAAGCCCCACCACCACCACCACGCGCAAGAAATCTTCTCCTTCTTTCTTCAATTTTATATCCTTTTTTTTTCTTGCCTGATACTGGCTAGGTGGCAGCACATACCAGCTTTGACTGGCTTCAGAAAGCTAAGTGAAGTCAGATCTGTTTAAAACCTGAATGAGAGACCACCAAAACATTTCACTATTGATTAATTGACTTGTTTGTTTCTTTGTTTGAAACATTTATGCCACCTAAAACTCCCAAAGCTGAAGGAAAAACAATGGCAGCCTCACAATGACATGCAAAGTACAGATGCAGTCAAGATTTTTGGAAGCAGCTGGGGATCTATAGTTTAGAACAAAAGAACAAGGAAAAATACAATAGAATTACATCAGATCACATGTAAAATGTTTCTCCTTCTTTCACCATATCGGAACATAAGAGTAGACATTAAATTAGAATACATAGAGATTTGCGGCTTTCAGAAAGAAATATTTTTCCTTGCACGCTGTTGCCAAGAAAAATGATCCAGATGTGTACATGAAGCTCAAAGTGAAGTCTCAAAGTGAACTTACAGTTCTCATCTTCATTCTTTCCCTCCCTCCCTCTCTTGCTCACTCTGAAAATTACTTACACTGCAAACTCTCCAAAATTTAGCCTCATAAAAGAAGCCAGTTATGTCGGCTAGGCCAAGAGAAAATCCGATCCAAAGTTGTCAAGTAGAGCTTCCATGCCCAAGCAAGCATTTCTGCAAGAAAAATCTACTCCTCTCAGCTGTAGACCCTCCCTGGCTCTTACTACAAGTCTATGACAGCTCGCTACAGCCACCTCACTGCAGCCAACTTGCTGTGGCAAACTCATCATGGGACAATTTGTCATGGCCAACTCATCATGGGACAATTCGTCATGGCCAACTCATCACAGGACAACTTGCTAGAGGACAACAATTACACTAATATCGAAGCAGTAGTGGAATAGAATCATTAAAGAAAGGATGCTAAAGAAGGGACAAAATGAAATGTGAATGACCAAAATTATGGCAAGTTGGCCGCACTGAGTTGACCACGGTGAGTAGGCTGAAGCAAGTTGGCTGCAGTGAATTGCCCCATTCCACCTACTACTTCCCATTCTCTGCACAGAGAGACTGGGGTAAAATTGGGCATGTTTCCGTTAGTACGAAAGAAATACGTTCGCAGCTTTTTTAAAAAGCTCGGCACTCCGAAAGAAACTGAATTAATAACACATTTATTAACAGGTGCAACATATCTGATAGCTCAGCAAGGGAAACTGAAAGATTGATTGTCAATAAATGTTTGGGGAGAAAGTACTGAAGTGTGATTAATAGTTTATATCCTAGCAGATTTCGAGAAGGCAGAGTAAAAGACATAATGAAAGAATGGATGGATATATTTCTCCAATACTGATTGGATTTTGATTAAAAAGATGTTACGAGGAGGAAGGTGAACTGGGGAATAATATTTATTTCTTAGCAAGGTGATGATTTTAAATTCTGGGAGGGCACGTATCCCGATAAATAATTATAGATATGGTCCTTACTTGTAAATTAAATCATACATAATAAGGAATGAGGCAGAACAAGACTTATTTATGTGACCCAACGATAATTCGTGTTTCCTTTTTTATTGGCAAGAAACACATCTTTGAGCTGTCCGCATTTTGAAAAACGATGACTCCCACTTAAAAATAAAATGTGCTTCCATCTAATTTATTTGCCTTCCCAACTCCATCTGCGTCTTTGTTTGCTCCTTGCTCAAAAGGCTTTCGATCCTAACATCTGACCAAAAAATGTCATCTCTTCTTTGAACAGACTCAACCAACAGTCCATATTCGCTTCTCTCCAGGGTTTCTCTAATCACATCTCTGGAGAGATGCCCTCTTGGCTAGGACACACGGCTTGCTTAGCTCCTTGGAGACAAAGGTGAAATGGTCAAGCTTTCTACCCCTGTCTGTGTTAGGGCAGGTTTGTACATGAAACAAATGTCTTAATTTTCTACTGTTGTCCTGTTTCAGGGTTCCTTACAGAGATTTTTCAAGGAAGAGCGACGCAAGAAAGGAAGAACAGAATAGGAGTAAACTTGGGTGTTGAAATTAACAAGGTTTTTTTTACTCTCTTACCAAGCTAAGGAAACAAAGCTTTCCCTTCTGTAGGGACATCTTTTGAGGACAACAGTTTTACAATTCTTCCTGTAATTTTTCCTCAAATCCATTCAGTCAGGAAAGGAAGGAAAGGGGAGGGGAGGAGATATAATTATTTATTAATTAGATTTCTATGTAAATATGCTCAGCAAGTGTTGCAGGCCCAATTGGCAAAAGAAAGCCGAGGATTGTATTCATTGGAAACATGCAGAAGAGGCCTTCACCCTGCCGTTGACAGACAATGGCTAAAATGATAATGGGGTGTCTAATGACCAGTTTTCATACTTATGACCATTACAGGAGCTCCCACCACCACATGATCAAAATTCAGGCGTTGGGCAACTGACATTTATTTTTGGACAGTTGCATTGTCCCAGGGTCATGGGTGTGATCACCCTTTGTAGCCTTCTCAGCTGGCTTCCAACGAACAAGTCAACAGGGATGCCAGATCAGTATAATGATCAGATGATTCACTCAACAACTGCAGTGCTTCACTTAACAACGTCGGCACAAAAGTTTATAAAATGGGGCAAAACTCAACAGAAAGCTCGGGCACGATTATGGTCATGAGTCAAGGACTACCTGTATTCGAACTTCAGGTTTTATACTGAACTGTTTATTCCTTCTTCCAGCCCCTCTGCCCCTTTGGGATTCAAATGGTTTTACCACCGGTTTGTGGCTTGGTGGGCATGCTTTGCCTAACACCAGCACACAACTTTCCCCACACTAGCTGAGACCTGCAGATGAGAGAATAAAGAGAAAAGCACAGGGGTGGGTAAGAGGGCCGATCCTTCACTTTTCTCTTCTTTTCCTCCTCTCAGCTGATCGTCGGTTCGGCTGAACCGGTCTGAACCGGTAGCATATCATCACTGCCTTTCACCACATCACAGGGGTGTCCCTGAGCATGATGCAAAACATAAAGATGGCAGTCACCACAGTGCAATCACAGCACTGTGTAGGGTTTTATTTTTGTGCATCCTATGTGCACAACAGCATGCTCCATTCATTAAAGCATTTCTGAAGTGAACTTGTCCTTTGAAAGAAATTTCAAAAGCAAATTCTCTTTCATCGTTGGTAATGAGAGCTGACACGGGGCGGAGTGTTTGTGTATGAGGGAGAGATAACTACAGAAATTCTCTACTAAGGTACTAATCCTTCCTCGGTGTAATTCCTTCCCAATTGCCTTTGGTCCATTGAAAGCAGCAGCCCTATTAATAGGAACACGGAGAGAAAACCCAACATACAGAAACAATTCATGAATTTGGGATTTTTTTTAAAAAAAAAAGGCTAGAGAAAATAAATATTGGTTCATGTTTGAGAAATGTTAGAGAGTTGGGATAAGGAGAAAAAGAATATTTTGTTTTATTTTTACAAATTCATGGATTTATTATTTTACTCATCCCAGTTAAATAACTTTGAAGCAAAAACATTCAAGAGAGAGGAGAGGGAAGGAGACAGGCAGGGAAAGAAAGGAAGGAAGGAAGGAAGGAAGGAAGGAAGGAAGGAAGGAAGGAAGGAAGGAAGGAAGGAAGGCATAGCACAAAGTGTCTTGTAGTACCTCCTATTTTTCAGATTACCACACATTTCAGTGATAACAGAATGACATAATATCAGAGCTGGAAGGGACCTTGCAGGTCATCTAGTCCAACCCCCTGCTCAAGCAGGAGAACCTATACCATTGCAGACAAATGGCTGTTATAAAAACAAATTCTTAAAGTCCACAATAAATTCAGAGAAATACAAGAGGAGGAGTGACTAGATGGCTTTTGGGGTATTTCTCAGACCGATCCCCAAGCTAAAAGCTACATATCTTCTTCTCAAGATCCTCTTGATAGGCCTTCAGATGGGTAGTGATATTGCTGAACCCCCAAAGCCTCCAAACTTTACTTTGCTCAACCATTTTTGTTTAATTATAAAACATAGCAGTGATCTTACTAGTGAGACAAAAACGCTGTCTAGACAGGAAGGAACCTGTACAAATCTCTAAGCAATTCACATTCCCGTTTCTCTTTTCATTAGTTCTTCCTTTCATGTTCTCCATCTATTTTATTCTCACTGTCAATACTTTTTTTTCCTTTATCTTGATTGGATGTCTCTTTAACGATCTTCTACCCATTACTTCTCCACCTGCCTTCAGGTACTGATTCAAGTAGCTCTAGTCTACACAGCCTTTGGCCTCTTTCAGGTGCATGCGCTTCAACTCTCAGGGTTCCCCAGCCAGCAGAGTGATTGGATTCTGGGTACATTCTGCATTTAGGAGCGGACTGGACTAGATGACCTTTCAGGACTCTTCTCACTCTATGATTCTATTTAGAGCAGTGGTGTTGAATATAAGGCCCAGGGGCTGCATCTGGCCCACTATGTGGTCAGATCTGACCTGTGAGGCTGTCCTGAAAAATGTAAGGGGCCAGCCCAGGTTGCTTTCGCCTGGTCTACCCAGTGCGAAGAGGAAACATCAGGCCAGTGTGGCTTCGGCCTGGTCTATCCAATGCGAAAAGGAAACATGCCAGCAGTTTGGGGAGTGGCAATAACCTGGCCACGCCCACCAAGTTGGCCACGCTCAGTGAGTGGCATCAAGTTGGCCACACCCACCCCGTCACCCCCTTCTCCCCAAGGTCAACCAGAGCCCTGATGCAGCCCTCAATTAAATTGAGTTTGACACCCGTGATCTAGAGCAAGGCTCAATTTAACAAAGGCAATGAGCTCTTTCTCCTGATGCTTTGCTCTTGTGTAAATACGGCTTGCTTGAGAAGAGATATAGCACTTAATTTGCAGTTGCTAGACTCAAATTATCACCACTTTGCAAGCTGTTGATTTAACAAACTCCTCCAGTCTTTGTTTTTTCTCTCTCTCTTCCTTCTTCCCCCTCTCTTCCAGCCCTTTGTGGAGATGAGAGAGATCTCTCAGTGTGATTTTGTCAATATTCTCCTCCCGGATGTGGAATTAAAAATCTTTCCGCTGCACTGCCTCTTGAAACTTACACACACCACCTTCCATCCTTTTTCAAAGCAAAGAGGTCAATAAGGTGTGTTACCAGGGCTCTCTTCCTTTCACTACCTGTATAGCCATGTCAAGCTTAGTGTAATTATAATTTTTAATTATCACAAATTAAGTATGGAGATCCTTAGTGTATGGCTCATTATTCCGTAATCAATTAAAAGGGAATAAAGACGATAATAAAAATGAACAGCTAACCATGCCTGTGACTAGGATTATTCAAAGGCCATGGTTAAACAGAAGAAATAATGATCATTAAAGGCCTTAAAAATCCATCTTCAGGCCTCTGGACACTTCTCTCCCCTTTCCGTTTGCAGGGCCATAGTCAGAAGCAAAAGAACAACAATAATAAAGTTATAATAGCAACTTACTCAGGGCAGAATGTAAATAGTAGAGCATTACTGATTTCCTTTGATGTTCCTTCTTTCAGTTAGAACCATGAAAACTAGCCCCTTATCTGCCCTTTAATGAAAGGACCAGTGCTCAGTTCTAGAGTACAAATAAGCTTTATTTTTTTTCCTCACAAACTCATTTTGGCTCGGTTTGCCTGACACATTTAACTAGATCAACGAAAGTCCTAGCAGCTTTATTCATACAATATGTTAAGTTCGTGTGATTTGAAGCCGGATTAGTTTTCTGCAGAGCCTATACTACAGGTAGTATCCGACAACTTATGACAATAATGGAGGCCAGAATCTCTGTGGCTAAACAATGGATCACCCCTGATTTTACAATTTATTTGCTAAGTAAATCATTTGTTAAGCGAATCAGTGAAGTTGTTAAGTCAGTCATGTAGCAATTAAGCAGATCCAGCTTCTCCAGTTAACTTTGTCAAAAGTCAGCTGGGAAATGGGGACCACACAACCCCATTGTGCAATAATCCATATATATAAAAGCGAAATGCCACTCATGCATCATCACAAAATCTCCAGAACCATAAAGCCTACAAATTTGAAATTTGGCACGTATGTTCTTCTTGGCTTCTAGGTTCTCTCTTAGAAAGGATTTTTTGAAATGATCATCAGAGCATTAGTATTCTGTATATTATTATTATTAACACGCTCTGATGCTAAGGAGTTCTACTCCCCCTCCCCACCTGAAAAGAAATCTGTTCCAAATGCAAAACACAAGCAGAGGAAAGGACTTTCACTTTCAGTTTCACAGCACCAAGCAGCCTCAGTACAGAACCATCCCACCTCTAAAGGGACCAAATGGGAAATACCGCAGCGACGAAACTGTTAAGACGAGGAACCACAGCTCAATAATAGAGCCATAGTGCCCTTTTTAAAAACCAGTCCTTCAGTTAGAACAATGAGGACTGGAATCGTATGTGATATTTTGAAGAGAGCATGTGCTTGGCCTGCAAAGGAGTGGTGCGGTAGCCTAGAGATGGAGCTTTCGCCTCACAATCAGGAGGCTGTGAGTTCAATCCTAGGTAGAGGCCGATATTTGGGCACAGTGAGAATATATCTGCTGAATGAAACTCGACATTGGCAATTAGGAAGGGCGTCCTGCCATTAAACACTCTGCTAGCCCCATTCAGATGCCCAGATTCCACCCTGCAAGGGATTATAGGGTCATTAACAGATGATAACAGATAACAGATAATCAGAGCTGGAAAGGAACTTAGTCATCTAGTCCAACCCCCCATCCAAGCAGGAGACCCTACACCATTTCTGACAAATGGCAGTCCAATCTCTTCTTGAAGGTCTCAAGTGATGACGCTCCCACAACTTCCGAGGGCAACTTCTGTTCCATTGGTTGATTGTTCTCACTGTCAGAAAGTTTCTCCTTATTTCTAGGTTGAATCTCTCCTTGTTCAGTTTCCATCCATTATTCCTTGTCTGGCCTTCAGGTGCTTTGGAAAATAGCTTGACCCCTTCCTCTCTGTGGCAGCCCCTCAAATATTAGAAGACTACTATCATGTCTCCCCTGGTCCTTCTCTTCACTAGACTAGCCAAGCCCAGTTCCTGTAACCGTTCTTCATATGTTTTAGTCTCCAGTCCCCTAATCATCCTGGTTGCTCTTCTCTGTACTTTTTCTAGAGTCTCAGCATCTTTTTGATGATGATGATGATGTGCTTGGCCTGCAAAAAGTTCTCAGACGAGTCACTAGGACCCCAAAATACAATGCGGGAATTTCTCTCATTCATAAAGAGGAGAGATGTTACCAAAGAACAACTATAACAAAATACATTCACCCACAGATTTGTTCATTATCTTCTACCCCAACTGAGGAATGGTGCAGTCATTAGCTTCATACTTTTCAAGTGTGAAAAAGAAAAAAGAAAAGCAAACTGCAACGGAAACAAATTACACTTCCAGACTGGACTCAAAAGGTGCTTTTTTTTTTTACCTTCAAAAAAAGGCAACTGGGCTGTTTTTTCCCCACGAGTTAGAAAACGTTTCACTTCTCATCCAAGAAGCTGCATTAGTTCATCAGAGGGCAGGGAGAAGGGATGGAAGGATGGGCAGGGAGACTGGATGGTGGGGGGAAGGGGGAGGATAGGGTCCGATAGAGGAGTGGGCTTCAAAAATTTTAGGAAAGGGTTCTCTGACCAATTGCTGGGCGGGCGTGACCTAGTTGGCCTCCTGCACCAGGGTGGAGGGGAGTGTTTTTGCCTTCCCCAGAGTCTGGAGGCTTTCCTCTAGCCTCCAGGAGGGTAAGAATGGTTTCCCCAGGCTCCGGAGGCTCTCTGGAAGCCGGAAAAGGCCCATTTCCGGCCTTCCTGAACTTCCCGGAGGCCCGTTTTTCACCCTCCCAGAGCCGCCAATATGCACCCTCCACTTACCTGCATCCAAAACGGGTCGCGTGGGGAGGGACATGGTAGGCGGGGCCAGCCAGCAGTGGGATTTGGGGGGGGTTCTCCAAACTGCACAGAATCTTACCTAGGGGCTCTCCCAAACCCCTGCGAACCCCCACCAGCCCCACCCCTGTTCTGATAGGATGGGGGAGATGGAAGGACTGTAGAGGTAGTCCTTGACCTACAACAGCTTGTTTAGTGACCAAAGTTTCAACGGCATTGAAAAAAGAAGTGACTTATGACCCTTTTTCACACTTTATGATCGTTGCAGCATCCCTACGGGATGCAGGAGCAAAATTCAGGTGCTTGACAACTGACTCATATTTATGACGGCCGTACTGTCCCACAGTACGAAATCACCCCCTTTGACCCCTTCTGACAAGCATTCCACAAGGGGGAAGGCGGATTCACTTAACAGCCATGTGACTAACTTATCAAACTGCACGGATTCACTTAACAAAGGTGGCAAGAAAAGTCATAAAGTGGGGCAAAGCTCACTTCACACATTTCTCACTCAGCACTGTAAATTTGGGGCTCAATTGAGGTCATAAGTCGAGGACTACCTGTATTTCTTGGCCATCATCTGGACACTAGCCCTCTCTGACAGTGTGAAGAAATATAATCCTCCCTTCACACTTATCCTATCAGAATCTATCCTTCCATTCCCCCCATCAGCCAGACTTAAGTGCCAGTATCTGTCCTTCCATCCCAACTATCAGTACATATTGAACTGAAGTGAAACATTTTCTTCTTCTTCCTCAAGGAAAAAACAAAGTTCAGTTGCCTTTTGAAGAAAAAAGCACTGTAGAAGGTTTGCACCCACCCCTCTCCTAGAAGAATGAAAAATTTTAAAAAATGAAAAAGGCAGAATATGATATTTCCCTGAAGGAAGAAATATGCCCTTGGAGACAGAAAGCAGCCCCCACCTTTCTTAATAGCCCTCGGCAGATGTCAGCACTTAAGAGATAAAAATAGCTCTATTCATAAGCAAATTACCCTCACTCAAGATCCAACACAGGAAAAAGCCATTAAGCCACAATAGGAATTGTCCAACAAGTCCCTTCATTGCATCAGCCAAACTTCAAGCAAGCTTAGCTCAGACAAACTCCTAGGATTTGTACATGGCCCCATGGGAGTCTGACAACAGCCAACAGAATGCATGCTCTTGCACAGGAACAGGAAGCTCAAGTGCAAAGTCCAAGAGAAGGTATAAATACCCCTCACTCTCAACTCCATGTGGTCATCTGCCTAGGACCTCAAACCCACGTAATTCTGCTTCATCATTAAACCATCTTTCCAATCAGCCTCCATGCTTCCAGTGTCTTTCTCCCAGCTTGGTACTAAACCAGATGGATATTTCTCCCAACAGCACCCTTGAGACAACTATGACCTGGATGACTGAGAATCTCGACAGGCACTTCCAGGCTGGACATGTCATTCAAATCTCAGACATGGTGTTCCTTGTGCATAGATTATCACAAAAAATAATACAACTGAACGATATGAATGGATTTTGGGGGGAGGTGAGCAGAGGAAACCTAGACAGCGGCGACAGGTGGTCTCCGTGGCTGTGTTTTCTCAGTTTTCCGAAGCTGCTGTTTAAAAACTCACAACTCTGCACAGCTTGCTAATTTCTCCCGCTGATCCTCGGCCCCCTTCCGCCCCATGAGGAAAGCAACAACACAACAGTTCAACTCAGCTCTCCCACACACACATTCACACCATTTTGTAAACATCCCATAGGGAAAGCAAGCAAGGTCCGTATTTAGAGAGAAAGTGCTTTATTTTTAGAGGTTGGTGACTGTATAAAAATAAAGCCTGGTTTGTAAATGAATTAAACATTGAAATGATGGGCCAACGAAGAAGCCTTACTATCTACATTGAATTAAACATTGAAATGATGGGCCAACGAAGAAGCCTTACTATCTACATTGCTGGTTTGCTTTTAAAGAGATGAGGCGCACACGTGCTGCAAAGCTGGGTGATGGCTATCAAATCACTACGCTATTTCATTAGGTAGAAGCAAGGAAGTGTGAGTTTAAAAGGCTCTGGGAGAGGGGTGTCAAACTCAAGGCCCGTAGGCCACATTTGGCCTGCACAGTGCTTAGATCTGGCCTACAGGGCTGCTCTGAAAACAGTGAAGGACTGGCCTGCGGTGCCTCTGCCAGCAAAAATGGAGCTTGGAGGATGAAGGGCTGCAGGAGGCTGACGTAGCCAAAAATGGGGCCTGGGGGAACCGTGCAACCCCCCCACACATGGACACACCGGCTCCGTTTTTGCTGGTAGAGGGCTAGCAAAACAAACTAAAAACAAAACAAAAGGAGAATGCTTTCCCTTTTGCATTTGAACATCCAAGAAGGGATAGGAAAGGAGAAAGGGAAAGAAAAAGAAGGAAAGATGGGAAGAGAGCAAGTAAGGAAAAATAAGGAAAGAGGGGAAGGTAGAAGAAAGGAGAATGAAGAGGGAAGGAAAAAGAGGAAGGAAGGAAGGAAGGAAGGAAGGAAGGAAGGAAGGAAGGAAGGAAGGAAGGGAGGGAGGGAGGGAGGAGGGAGGAAGGAAGGAGGGAAGGAAGGAAGAGGAGGGGGAGGGGAGGAGGAAGGGAAGGAAAGAGGGAGGGAGGGAAGGAAGGAAGAAAGAAGGGAGGGAGGGAAAGAAGGAAGAAAGGAGGGGGGAGGAAAGGAAGGAAGGAAGGAAGGAAGGAAGGAAGGAAGGAAGGAAGATTATAATGAGAATGAAGGAGGGGTCTCAGGGAAGTCCTGCCTTAGTTCCTTGGCCACCACAGGTGCCCCCAACACGAGTGACTTCGAGCTGGCCATGCCCACCCCAGCCAGGCCTACTCACCCGGCACCCCGAGGTCAAACACAACCCTGATGTGGCCCACAATGAAATCGTGTTTGACACCCCTGCTCTAGGATAAGAGGTAGGAGACCTCCAACGTTTCACCCCACAAACTCATCCGTACTCTACAGAAGTGAAGACAGCAGTAAAAATTTATGCTTTTTTCTCATATGAAGGGCTATGGGAAAACCCAGCCTATATTAACTGGAAACTGCCCCCAAAGGGAGTGGATTGTGGGATTGTAAACTTGTCTCATGTGCCTGTTATTTCTCTGCACTTCCCATCTTTCACTGCCATTTTTGCAAGTTTCATGCAATTAAGCCACAGGGTATATGAAATTAAGCCAACAGGCGCACCCTGGATTTATGCAAATCCATTTAGTCATAGCAGTTGGGAACAGATCTTAACCATTATTTTTAACCCAAATTCCTTACCCAAATGAAAACAACAGAAGACGCCTGAGAAAAGTATAACACAAGAGATCACAAACAACATGTCAGTGGCATCTGTTATTTCAATTTAGTGCAGTCACCTAAATAATTCACAGTTATGCCAAGAATATTAACAACAAACATTTACAGACTTTATAAATGTTTACACAGCAATAGGATATATGTTCCAATTGTAACTGGGTTCTGGGATGGTTAAAAACGTTTGGATGACCTTCCTTGTTATATCGCGGGAAAAAGAGACTCGAGACCAGTGTGACTTTTCAGCTCTTTATTTAATGTATAGATCTGTACAAGACCTCGGAGCCGCGGCAGCCCTTCATATAGGGATTGCCCGTGGCTCGCAACCAATGACGGCTCTTTGAATCTCCCGCGATTGGCTCGGCCAATCGCGGTTGATTCATAGTGAGCCGATCACAGTAGTTTGTTGAACCAATCACTGTGCAGTATGTCTGAACCAATCAGACAAGGGTATTCCAAGTATGCTAATATAGAACACCCCTCCCCTCTTGGTTCAGTCCAACCTACGTAATGTAGTCCCATAAGTAGGTGGGACTTTTGACATGTCTACTTGACTTGCACAGCTCAGCTGTGGCGTTGTCTTTGGCTGGTTCGGACGGGATCCTTGTTGCCCCCGTCCTTCTCGATGGAACCGCCTGGAAGGGTGAGTCAGGCCTACTGCTGCCGCTCCCTTCCGGTCTATCCAGGTTGGTCGAGTTGGCGGCTCTGCTGCTACTGCCTGGTCTTTCTGGGCTGGTTGAGCTGGCTTGGCTGCTTCTTCCAGGTGAGGCTTCATGTTGGTCGTCCGCTGCCGGTTCCCTTTTGCCGAAATCGTCTGCCGGTAAGTAGTGTTGGTTTATTTTTCTGCCTATTGGTGTGGGTTGGGGGTGTTCGGGTTGTTGTGTTCTAGGAGGGTTTTCCCCTCCCTCTTGGCTAATGTTTGGGGGTTCTCCCCCCCTCGTCTGTTTTTTTTTATTAATGTCTATTTGTGGTGTTTGTGTGTTGCCCGTGTTGTAGGTGGTTGTTTTTGACCTCAGTTGGTCGATGTGTTGTTTCCAGCTTCTTCAATCTTCCATTTCCAGCTGGTATGACTGGGGGCCCATCACCTGGGTTATTTTGGCTGATACCCAGAGTGGGTCCCTTGTCAAAAAATTTGTGCAAATTGTGTCTCCTGGAGTCAATATGCGGTATTTACTGGACGAGTCTGGTGGTTTCTTGGGGTTGTATGTTGGGTGCAGTCTGTCTAGTTGTGATCGTAGCTTTCTACCCATCAATAGCTCTGCTGGGCTTTTGTTTGTTGACGTGCTGGATGTTATGCGTTGTATCATGAGCATTTTATTTATTTTGTCGTGTATGTCCCCAGTGTCCATTTTTTCTAGAGTGTCTTTTGTGTATCTGACCATTCATTCCGCCCGCCCGCCCGTTCGCCTCCGGGTGAGCAGGCGCTGTCAAGGCATGTCGTATGCCCCGTTTGGCGAGGAATTTTTTGAATGCCAATGCCGTGAATTGCGGCCTGTTGTCTGACACTAGTAAGTCCGGCAATTCATGGGTGGCAAACAGTTTTGTTAGCTTTTTGATGATGGCCTCCATTGCGGTAGATTGCATAACGCTAACCTCCAGCCAATTGGAGTAAGTGTCGACCATTATTAGAAATGTATGTCCCTTTGTAGGTCCCACAAAATCTATATGGACCCTTGACCAAGGTCCCCTGGGGGTCTCCCATTTGAGGGTCAGCATGGAAGGGGGGTTTGGTCTGGATTTCTGGCATTTTCCGCATGTTGCCATCCATGTCTCAATGTCTTTGTGCATCCCTGACCACCAAGCGTAACTCCTGGCCAGGGCTTTCATTTTGACGATGCCTGGGTGTGCTTCGTGCAGGATGGCTAGCACTCTTGTTTGTAATGTCCCCGGAACCACAACTCTGTCCCCCCATAATATGCATCCCTTTTGTGTAAATAGTTCAGTCTGACGGTTCCGGAAAGGTTTAAACTGGTCGCCGCCATCGGTTTCCGGCCACCCTTTTTCCACCCAGTTCAAAACCCGCGCCAGTTGCCTGTCTTTAATAGTTTCTTTGGCAATGTCTGATGTGGTCATGGATCAGTTGGGTAATGTCTCTATCTGCAGTATGGCTGTGGTGGGTGCCGGGTCATCTTCCAGGTCAGGTAGGGGAGAACGGCTCAGTGCATCTGCGTGTGAGATGCTTTTTCCTGGTCGATGTATTAGTTGGTAGCTGTAGGTGGCAAGGAATTCAGACCACCTTGTCATCCATGGTGACAATATGTTTGGGGTGGCCTTATTCCCTGCCAGTATTCCCAGGAGTGGTTTATGGTCAGTGATAAGGGAGAAAGTCCTACCGTATAGGTATTCGTGGAACCACTTCATGCTGGTGATCGCTGCTAACGCCTCCTTGTCCAGCTGGCTATAATTCTTATCTGCCCTGGACAATGTCCTGGAGAAGAATGCAATTAGCGCTTCTCTCCCGTCTGGTAGAGTGTGGCTTAATATGGCTCTGACACCAAATGGTGAAGCGTCGCAGGTCACGGTCAGCGGTAGGGTTTCGCTGTACTGCATGAGGACTGATTCTGATGTTAGCAGGTCTTTTATTTTCTGGAACGCGTTTTCTTCTCGCTTGCCCCAGGAACAGGTGGCTGTTTTGTCCAACAGCCTATGCTGTTGTTGCCTTCTGTGGCAAGAAAACATTATAAAAGTTAATAAGTCTGAGGAAAGCCTGCAGCTCTGTTTTGTTCTGTGGTCTAGGGGCTTCTTTGATGGCTTTAACTTTCTTTTCGGTGGGGTGGATTCCATTTTTGTCAATCAAATACCCCAGGAACTCTACTTTCTCGGTGCATAGTTGGCACTTTTCTTTTTTTACTTTGGGTCCTGCCTCTTTAAATTTTTGCAGGACTTCCCTGAGGCGGCTTTCCAATTGGCTTTTGTTCTTCACCGATACTAGTACGTCATCGAAATAAGGCACCACCCCTTTGATTCCTTGTAATAATCGTTCCATTAAGCTCTGGAACACCCCTAGGGCCATGCTGACTCCGAATTGGAGTCTTTTGCAACGGAATGCCCCCTGTGGGTCACAATAGTCTGTGCCTCGGCTGTCTCAGCATCGACTGGCAGCTGCTGGTATGCCTGCACCAAGTCGAGCTTTGCGAATGCTCTTCCTCCCCCACCCAGCGAGTGTAGAAGGTGCTGTACTACTGGGGCGGGGTATGCACTCTGCTGCAATGCGTGGTTGAGGGTGGCCTTGTAGTCACCGCAGATTCTCACGGACCCATCTGGCTTTATTGGGGTGACTATTGGGGTTTCCCAACATGCGTGGTCTATCTGCTCCAGGACCCCTTGTGCGATGAGCTTGTCCAATTGCTCATCAATTTTTGGTCTGAGTGAGAAGGGGACTCGTCTTGGTTTAAGACGGATCGGGGCAATATTTGGGTTCAGATTAAATGAGATTGGGGACCCACGGTACTTGCCTAATTCGCCGTTGAAGACATCCTGGAAGTCCTTCATGAGGTTCTCCTCCCAGTGTGTTTCCGTGACGTGGTTGATGCCAGTCACCTCGATCCCCAATGGTGCAAACCATTCCAGCCCCAGTAGGCTTGGGCGGTCTCTATCCATGATGGTCAGTGGGAGTACTTCCACATGTCCTTTGAAAATTATGTGAAAATGTCCGATTCTGACCACGGGGATCCTGTTCCCCTGGTAGTCTTTTAGGGTCAGTCTCTGGTTTTCTAACTCCCGTCTGTGTATGCTTGGTACCAGATGCTTAATTGTATTCCAGGATACCATGGAAAGATAGGATCCGGAATCCACCTCCATGTTGCACTGCTGGCCTTCGATGCTGACCTGCACGTGCACTTTTCGGGCATCGGTTGTGTTCGAGTGCCCGCTGGTGACCATCTGGTGGGTTTCTTCCTTCTGATGGTTTTCGCTGAGCCACTTGCTTCTGCCTTTGCGGCTCTACCGGCTCTCTGCGTGCCTGTCTCTGGTTTGGGGGTGGGGGTGCTGTTGTGTCACCTCAGGCTGTAATTCTCCTTGTTCTGGCAGACCTTGGCGATGTGCCCCCGTTTTTCACAGTGCCGGCAAATGGCGTCTAGGAACCGGCACTCTGAATGGGGGTGGTCTCCTCTGCACCCGGTGCACTGAAACCCTGACTTACAACTTCTCCGCTCCCGTCGGTCTCATTCTGATTGGAGTCTGTGAATTTCTTCCTCCTCATCTTCGGTTTCGGAAGGGGAATCTACATCCTCGTGGTGCGTGGTCGTGGCTTTTTGGTTCTACCTCTGGTCTCTTTTTCGGTGGTGCGTTTGTTTCCAGGGGTATTAGCCGGTCTATCGTGTTCATTTGCCGCATTTTGGCTGCTGATTTTTTCGCACCGCTTCTGCTGCGGTGGCTTTGGCGATGGCTTCAGTGACCGTGATGTCTGTTTGAGCCATCAGCCGGCTCTGGAGTGTGGGGTCTCTTAATCCGAGAACCACATGGTCTCTCAGAGCCTCGTCCATGTCGGAAAAGCCACACGTACCTCCGATGTTCCTCAGAGCTGCTACAAAGTCTCCTATGCTTTCCCCTTCCTTCTGGTCCCTTCTGTAAAATTCATGCCTCCGGATGAGGTTGGGAATGGCCGGTGTGTAGTGGTTTCATAGTAGCTGGTCCAGGTCTGTCCATGCCATCTCTTTCACGTCCTGGGGCTTGGCCAATGCCTTGGCCATCTTGAACACTGCAGGCCCGCAGTGTGTCAGGAACATGGCTTTCTTCCTTTGGTCATTTGCGTCTTTCAGGTTGTTGCTCTCGAGGAACATGAGGAACTGATCTATATATGATTCCCAGTCCTCTGCCGTTTGGTCGAATGGTGCGGGTGGCAAGTTGCTGCCGGCCATCTTGTCAGTTGTTCAGCTCTGGTTGCCACATGCTCGACTGGTCTCTTTGTCTCAGTATCCCATCCTCGTCGCCAGTGTTAGATCACGGGAAAAAGAGACTCAAGACCAGTGTGACTTTTCAGCTCTTTATTTAATGTATAGAACTGTACAAGACCTCGGAGCCACGGCAACCCTTCGTATAGGGATTGCCCGTGGCTCGCAACCAATGACGGCTCTTTGAATCACCCACAATTGGCTCGGCCAATCACGGTTGATTCATAGTGAACCAATCACAGTAGTTTGTTGAACCAATCACTGTGCAGTATGTCTGAACCAATCAGACAAGGGTATTCCAAGTATGCTAATATAGAACATTCCTGTTCAAGACTTCCAAGGTTAATATAAATAATAAAGGCAATAATGAACATCCTTGTCTTGTGCCTTTATTTATATTAAAATTCTCTGTACAGTCCCTATTTACAATTACTTTTGTTGTTTGTTTATGGTATATTGTCATGTTCTTGTTGGAGTCTGAATCTGAGGGGGAAGATGAGTTGGAACAAGAGCCTAGAGAGATTGAGAGGGTGTCTCTGTTGGCTTTGGAGGAAACTGGGGAAGGGCAGAGTCGGTCCAGGCAAGGCTTTTCTGAATTAGTAAGGCCTGCAGACAGGGAGAGCTCAGGATAAGAGCAAGGACTACCCCCTCCTGATCCTAGAACAAGGAGAGAAGAGAGAAGGAAAGATCAACGCAGACTGAGCCAGCTATGAGGGAGGAAAGTGACCTGCCCTCTTTCACAAGGCACACCTGTGGACTGAGATGTAAGGAGGTGCTGGTGGGAGGGGCATTTGTCGGGAACAAATGTTGAATCTGGCAGACTTGTGTGCACTTGTCAACGCCTGGAGATTGCTGTACTCTGTCTTGTAGGGCTTGCCCGGTTTGCCTGCTTCACTGAACTTTTTGCTCTGGTTACTATTTGGCTAACCCGGCTTCTTGGACTGCCAGCCCTGGTTGCTGTTTGGCTAACCTGGCTTCTTGGACTGCCAGCCCTGTTTGCTGTTTGGCTAACCTGGCTTCTTGGACTGCTGGCCC
>NW_020769348.1:1656719-1669610 GCF_900518735.1 Pseudonaja textilis
AATAATAATAATAATAATAATAATAATAATAATAATAATAATAATATTGTTGTTGTTGTTATTGTTGTTGTTGTTATTGTGTGAATCACTGTAGTTGATAAATTAGAAACCCAGTTATTAAGTGAATCAACCTTCCCCATTGACTTTGCCTGTCAAAAGCTTGCAAAAGGTGGTCGCATAACCTTAGGACACAGCAATGGTTGTAAGTATGAACCAATTGCTAAGCATTTGAATTTGAATGATCACATGATCATGAGGATGCAACCAAGTTTGTAATTCCTTGTTTTCCAGTGTCGTTGTTACTTTGAATCATCACTCAATGAACTGTTGTAAGTTGAGGACTACCCCCAGACCTATAGGCAGTTCCGAGTAGGGTGGGTTTTTTTGCAGTCGGGATATTCAAGTCTAATAAGTTCAAATTTTCAATGTATCTAGGCAGCCCTTTGGGCCTTCCTCCATAGTCGCTCAACTTCAACTTGCAAATCACAATTTTCTTTTTCTAACCATTTCTCTTTATGCGTCACTCATTGCACAGTTAGCCAGATGGATTTGGCATTTTTTTATCCATATATCAAGTCCTTCCCAAAGACCTGAGATGGGGATGCTAGATAGTGTTGCTTTTTGCAATTGACTATTGATTGATTTTGTTATCTGCTTTGATGATTGTTGTTTTTATGTACTGGCTATGCAATACCTTACCTTGCCATGCCTCTTTTCTATAACAGAATCACAGAGTTGGAAGGGGCCTTGGAGGTCTTCTAGGCCAACCCCCTGCTCAAGCAGGAACTCCTATACCATTTCAGACAAATGGCTCTCTTGTCTCTTCTTAAAAATCCTCAGTGATGGAGCACCCACAACTTCTGAAGGCAAGCTGTTCCACTGGTTAATTGATTGAACTGTCAAGAAATTTCTCCTTCATTCAAAGTTGCTTCTCTCCTTGGTTAGTTTCCATCCATTGCTTCTTGTCCTGCCCTCAGGTGCTTTGGAGAATAGGTTGACGCCCTCTTCCTTGTGGTAGTCCCTGAGATATTGGAAGACTTCTATCATGTCTCCCCTAGTCCTTCTTTTCATTAGACTAGACATACCCAATTCCTACAACCGTTCTTAATGTTTTAGCCTCCACACACATACCCTTTTTGGTAGGCCAATTGGTCTCTAGTGTACTTCATGGTACACTAGCTTCAATGTGTCTTCTTCACTGTCCTTCAGATATCCTTCCAATGCCTTTTTTCCATCTTCAACTCTCTGGTGTATTTGCAACATTTCATACCCATCTATTTTCCTTGTTATGTAGAATTTATCAACGTAGTTGCAAGGATAAAGGGCATGACTCATTGTCATTATTTTTCTAGTCTTCCTATCCAGGGCTTTTAGTTGAGTACAATTCACAATTCCAACTGTGTCTCTAATGACTAGAATTGCCAAGGTGTTAAATGTCTTGATGGTATTTCCTCTATTTAGTTTGGACTGTCATGATTTATTCACTTCCAACCTTCTTGACTCAGAGAACAGCAACAAAGACAATTAGAGAACTGAAGACTAAAGCATATAGATAATGGTTGCAGGAATTGGGTATATCTAATTTAATGAAAAGAAAGACGATGGGTGATATGATAGCAGTGTTCCAATATCTAAGGGACTACCAGAAGGAAGATGGGGTCAACCTATTCTTCAAAGTACCTGAAGGCAAGGCAAGAAGCAATAGATGGAAACTAATCAAGGAGAGAAGCAACCTAGAACTAAGGAGAAATTTGATAATTAATCAGTGAAATGGATTGCCTTCAGAAGCAGTGAATGCTCCAACACTGGAGGTTTTTAAGAAGAGATTGGACAACCATTTGTCTGGAATGGTATGGGGTTTCCTGCTTGAGCAGAGGGTTGGACTAGAAGACCTCCAAGGTCCCTTCCAACTCTGTTCTTCTGACTTCAGAGTGTCAGTGTTGATGTTGTCAACGTAAGGGCTTAACTACTATTTGTAGTTATTATCTTCATCCAGACTTTTGATGTCATTTCCATAGGGCATCTTGATTCTTTCAACTTATTATTATTATTATCATACACAGTAACACAAAATCACAGCTGCCAGTTCTTTACCTGATGTTGGCCTTCATTCTCATTGTGTTCTTCCCAAGAATCCAGGAAGTCATAATATATTGTCATTTCTTATGCCCAATGAAGTATTCCATTCTATTCTACGCGATCTATTATTCGATTTTTATTTCGCCTTTTTGCAGATAACCCAAGGAGGTGAATATAGCTAATACTCCCGCCTCCTATTTTACAACAACAACCCTGTGAGATGGGTTGGGCTGAGAGAGAGAAACTGGCCCCAAATCATCCAGCCGACTTTCATGCTTATGGGAGGCTCTTGGCCCCCTTTCATTACTAGAGCTTTGCACACCCATGCCGTAGTATCTGCCTCTGTCTCCCCCTTTTGTACACTCACATTGGAAGACTGCATACACACAGAGCACAAGGGGACAAAGCTGTTTTTTATTGCTCTGATGAAAGCACCAGATTCTGCAGCTATTCCCATCTTCCCTGCAACCTTACAACAATGGAAGCTTTCAACATAAATTGAAAAGTCATTTTCGAGCACCCTGCCTGTGAAGTAGGAAAACAGAAACCTCTTTCACACAAGACAACTGTTTTTTTTAAAAACAACAGATTTCAGGGCATTTTTTTTTTCTGTCTGAAATTAACAGGATAGAGAAATCAACTACAATCTTGAACTAACGGTTACATTTTTCTCACTCAAGATTCTGATACAGGAATAGACAATTTTGGCACCGTTCTGTAAGCAAAAAGAATTGCTATGGTAATTCATGATGAAGAAGATGACGATGTGCTGTCAGATTATTGTTGCACCTAAGATTTTCTCCATGCGGATTTTTTTTCTTTCAGCTCTTCCAATTGTGTATTCATTACCACTTGGACTAACTGTATTTAGCTTGCTCATAATTGTCCCCTTCTTTCCTTCTACCTCTCCTGGCATTAGAGATTTTCCCACAGAATCGAGTCTTCATATAATTTTATTTTATTTTATTATTTTATTATTATATTATTTTATTTTTTATTTTTTATTTCATTTCATTTCATTTATTTTATTTTATTATTTGATTTGATTTGTCAATTGCTTATAAGATAATAGATATAAGTATATACATAGTTATGAATACATGAAATGGGTACATATAAGAAAAATAAAAGAAACAATAGGACAGGGATGGTAAGCACATTGGTGCGCTTATGCACGCCCCCTACAGACCTCTTAGGAAAGGGGTGAGGTAGACAGTCTAAGGTTAAAGATTTTGGGGTTTGGGGAAGAAACTACAGAGTCAGGTAGAGTATTCCAGACATTGACCACTCTGTTGCTGAAGTCGTATTTCCTGCAATCAAGTTTGGTGCGGTTAACCTTGAGTTTATATCTATTGTGTGCTCTTGTGTTGTTATGGTTGAAGCTGAAGTATTCATTGACAGGTAGGACATTGCAATGTATAAAATCATACATTGCAATGTCCTACCTGTCAAGTATGATCTAAGTATGGTATATAAAATCATATACCATACTTAGATCAGACCAAGGATGGCGTAATTCAAGGTTTTCTAGGTCTAGAATTTCAAGTCTGGTGGCATAAGGTATTCTACAATGAGTAGAGGAGTGGATAACTCTTCTTGTGAAATATTTCTGGACTTTCTCAACTGCGCTAATATCAGATACGTAATGTGGGTTCCAGACTGATGAGCTGTATTCGAGTATTGGTCTAGCAAATGTTTTGTATGCTCTGGTTAGTAGTGGATAAGAAGAAGAGGATAAAGAAAAAGAAGAAGAAAAAGTTTATAATGGCTCTATCTCTCGATGAACTAAGAAAACAATATGTAAAAATAAGGAAAGAAGGCAAGGACGCTATGGGAGAAGCCCTTTGTTTTCTAGAAATGGTGCTTGCTATGTGTCAGCAAATTCAACAACAGCTGGAAGAAGCGGAGGAAGAAGAAGCCATTTTTAATGAACTAAAAAGTTTGATTAAGAAAGAAAGGAGAAAGAGAGGAGGGAAAAGGAAGGACTTAAGACTTAAAAAAATATCTATGAAAGGTTAACAACTCTTAATGCCTTTTTGGCCATGTAGTTACAGTGGGCTCTAGCACTTAGATCATTAAAGATGAGTATTCCAAGGTCCTTTACAGAGCTTGGATCATTAACAAGATCTTGACTATTCAGCTTGTATTTTATTTTCTGATTTTTTTTGCCAATATGTAAGACAGAGCAGTTATTTGTTGATATTTGAAGTTGTCATTTGTTTGACCATTCTGATACATAGTCAAGATCTTTTTGAAGGGTAGCAGTATTGTCTGTAGTATTGAACAGCTCTACATTAACAGCGAAAACAACGCGATTGCTCTTAATATGATCACAGAGGTCATTTATGTAGAGTATGAAGAGAGTTGGTCCTAGGATACTGTCTTGGGGGACACCACTATTGACAGGTACAGAATTTGATAGGACACTCCCAATTTTGACCATTTGTTGTCTGTTTGACAGAAATGCTTCTATCCAGTTATGCAGTTGTCCAGAGATACCATAAGATTTTAGTTTTAGGAGTAGTTTGTCGTGTACCACTGAATCAAAGGCTTTACAGAAGTCTATGTAGATTGCGTCTATTGTTTTGCCCTGATCGAGTTGTATAGTCCATATGTTTTTGTGATGTAAGAGTTGCAGATTGCAGGATAGTTTTTTTCCTGAAACCAAATTGTTTATTGGAGAGTAGGTTGTTTGTCTCTAAGTGGAGGATAATGGATTGGTTAATAATTGATTCCATGACTTTACAGGTGACCCAGCGTAAGGAGATTGGTCTGCAATTTTCAACTAGGCTGGGGTCTCCCTTTTTGAAGATGGGGATGACCGTGGCTTGTGACCATAGATTAGGCAAGGAGCTGGTCCTGAAAGATTTTTCAAAGATTATGCTTAGAGGTTCGGCTATGGCAGTGGATAGCTTTTTTAAGAAGTAGGCGTATATTCCATGTGGTCCAATAGATGGAGATGGTTTTAGATTGCATAGTGCTTTTTCAACATTGTCTTCTGTAAAATCAATATGTATTAGATCATTGTAGTTGTCTGTGGTTCAGCTAGGAAATACTGGGCATGATCCATTGCTGTTTACAAATACTGAGCCAAAGAATGTGTTAAAGATGTTGGCTTTAATGGTGTCATCGTTGCAGTCTTTACCATGAGGTCCTATCAGGGGTGGGATGGACCTTGAGTCTTTTAGTTTGTTGTTTACAAAATTGTAAAAAAGCGCGGGTGGAATTGGTGCATAGAAGGTTTTCCTCTTGTTTAATGTGATAATTGGTGCATTCAGTCTTTATCTGGTGGCATAAATTTTTGTATCGGCTTTTGAAATTGGCAACATGACCAGATTTGTTTTTCCACCAGAGTGATCTCTTTTTGGATTGAAGTTTCCCTATTGTTGTGGGTAATCTGTTTTTTTTTTGTTGTTGTTGTTTTGGGAGTTGTTGGTACATATAGTTTGATTACTCTTTTGACTTCAAGTAAAAATATGTTGTAATGGTCTTCAACAGTATTGCATCCAGTGAATAGAGATTGCCAATCAAGGGATGAGAGATCATTGTCTATAAGATCATAGTTGCCTTTTTTGAAGTTATAATTGGGGATAACGTCGTTGTGTTGATTTTTGTGTGGGAGTATGTTGAGACAAAAGTCAATCATATTGTGGTCACTGCTGGAAAAGGGTTCTTTAGTTTGTATTCCATAAATTAAATTCAAACTATTGCAGAAGATGAGATTGAGACAGTTGTTTAGTCTAGTGTTGTTGGTTACTAGTTGTTCCAGTCCCAGATTTGTAACAGCATCGTAGAAGGTTGCATGTGTGGGTTCAGTTGTACATTCATTTAGGGTCCAGTCAATATGAGGTAGATTGAAGTCACCAAGAAAGATAAAAGCGTGTGGGCAGGATGCTGCCCATGTTAGTAGTGTAGTTAGCTTGTTTACATGTTCGATGTCATAATCAGGTGCTCTGTAACATAGTAAGAATCAAAATGTGATATTTAAGGATAGTTCACAGATGATTGTCTCAGGAAGAGCAAGCTCCTAAGTAATTATTTTACTTGCATATCAAATTTCTATACCGCCCATCATACTTGCATATCTCTGGGCGGTTTACAAACGAAACAGTAAAACAGCAATTGCATTTAGCAATTAGGCTTATATACTGCCCCATAGCACTTCACATCCCACTCTGAGAGGTGGTCAACCCTGAAGCAGACCTGGCTGAGGCCATCTTGGAGGCGTGGTTGCCACAAGGCAGAAGAAGGAACCTGGGGGGAGGGGAATAGTTGGGATTTGTAGTCAAAACAAAAAGTTTTTCCTGTGGGAATCAAGGACACTCCAACAGGTGGCTGGGGAGAGAAGGAGTGGAGTAACCAAGCAACCGTCCCGCACCTCCATTGGACAATGTGATTGATGATGTGGGGAGAAGGGGAAACTTTCACTTTTTAATTTTAAAACCGTGGGAACTTTCAGAGTCGGCTGTCACCAATTGTGCCAATATGATGTATCCAATAAATTGTTCTTTGAGGGATACGCCTGCCTCAGAGTTCTGCCTTTTATGGGTGAGTTATTGGAATGTTGACAGAGGTTTACAGAGTTGGCATACTGCCCCTAATAATCTGGGCCCTTGTTTTAGCAACATCAGAAGGATGGGAGGGTGAGTCTACCTTCAACCCCATCAGGATTGAACTCCAGGCTGCAGGCAGAGTTTGCTGCCCTGCAGAGGAGAACGGAGCTGGAAAGCAGGCTAGTGGGGTGGGGAATGGAATTAATTTTGCAGTATCCTTCCCCTGCCATGCCCACCAAGCCATACCACGCCCACCAAGCCACATCCACAGAACTGGCAGTAAAAAATTTTGAATCCCACCACTGCTATGAAATCATCTCGCCCCAAGGAGACCTCTTTGGTAGGACCAATGCTTTGATGGTGTAAATGTGTAAGTGCGGTTACTGAAAGCTTTCAAAAGCCAGCCACCTAACCTTAGGTTAATTTAACCACCGTCTCACCCCAGCTGAAGTGTCCTGTCACCTTTCAATTGCCTCTAAACCCCAGTGATGAAGTGACTCTCGCCCCCCCCCCCACACACACACAGCCCCAGCACCACGGCAATGGATCTGTCTGATTGGTCCCTGCCCCTCCAGCATGCCGTTACCATGGGAACGCCTTCCCTCACACAGGGTTTTTTGCAGGCGGCCTCTGTCAGACGGGATGATTGGCACTTGGGCTACCCAGCCATTACCCGTTGGGATTGCAAGCGGACATCCAATACTCCAGGCTCTTATTACATTGTTACACAAATCAACTGTCTTGCCCACTTCACAGCACTTGAGGGGGGAAATGGCTGTCCGACCTTTTGAAAAGGGCTGGGGGGACGGAGTGAGGCAAGGAGGAAGGGAGAGGAAGGCGTGCAAGCATGCAATCTGGATTTTGTATGGGTGGGGTGGTATTGTTGTAAGACGAGGGCGTGGACGCTACTTTAAAAAGGGCCTTTTTATTTTGTTTTTTGTTTTTCAAACAGGATGCTCTTTGGGGACGCAGAATTCCTGACAAAAAAAACCCTGACAGGATCTTTTGATCCAGAAAAGTTTTATTTATTTATTTATTTATTTAATTTGATTTGTCAATCACTTACAAGATAAAAGGTATAAGTATATACATAGTTATGAATACATGAAATGGGTACATATAAGAAAAATAAAAGAAACAATAGGACAGGGACGGTAGGCACGTTGGTGCGCTTATGCACACCCCCTACAGACCTCTTAGGAAAGGGGTGAGGTCAATAGTAGACAGTCTAAGGTTAAAGTTTTTGGGGTTTGGGGAAGAAACCACGGAGTCAGGTAGAGTATTCCAGACATTGACCACTCTGTTGCTGAAGTCGTATTTCCTGCAATCAAGTTTGGTGCGATTAACCTTGAGTTTGTATCTATTGTGTGCTCTTGTGTTGTTATGGTTGAAGCTGAAGTATTCATTGACAGGTAGGACATTGCAATGTATGATTTTATATACCATATTTAGATCAGACCGAAGACGACGTAATTCAAGGTTTTCTGGGTCTAGAATTTTCTAGGTCTAGAAGTTTTAGAGGGCTTTTGCCATAATAAATTGAATAAAGCATGGGTGGAATCGTTCTTCAACATAACACACATATTTTTCAAGCCAAATTCAAGCCGGCATTGGTATTTTTGAGACTCTTTGGAGGTTGAAGGCCAGGTCAAGCAAGCCTCCTTGGACACCCTTTGGTGGGATGACGTGAGTGTCCAAACAAGCTTCCTGCTTTTCATCAAAAGGATCAGCACCATAATTTGCTGTCCCCTTGCAAGCTCATTCCCTTGGGGAGGGTCATGTGTGGTGTTACAACCCATGTGCATAAAAGATGGACTTTTGTGTTGTGAAGAAATTGGGTTTTTTTAAAAAAATATTATGTTTCCCCCATGGATACCGCTGGTCAGAGGTGTCCATAAAGAGAAAGGTCTGGATGGTTACAACATATGTAAAAATAAGAGTAGGGCGACAATTGCATTACAGGTAGTCCTCAACTTACAACCTATCATTTAGTGACTCTTCAAAATTACAATGGCACTGAAAAAAGTGATTTATGCACATTGCAGTTACAACTGTTGCAGCATCCCTGCAGTCAAATGATCAAGATTCAGGCACTTGGCATGTATTTATATGACCGAGGCAGCATCCTGGGGTCATGTGATCGCTATTTGAAACCTTCCCAGACAGTTTTTGACAAGCAAAGTCAATAGTGGAAACTTGGATTCGCTTAATAACCATGTGATTCACTTACCAAGCAGTGGTTTGCTTAACAATCATGGCAAAAAAAATAATAATCATAAAATTGGGTGCAACTTGCTCAATAACCATCTTGCCTAGCAATGGAAATTCAGGGGCAACAGCAGTCGTAAGCTGAGAACCACCTGTATTGCATTTACTATTACAGATTAACAGAGTTGGAAGGCACCCTGTAGGTCAACTAATCCAACCCCCTGCCCAAGCAGGAGACCTACACCATTTCTGACAAATGGCAGTCCAATCTCTTCTTGAAAGCCTCTAGTGATGAAGCTTCCACAACTTCTGAAGGCAACTTCTGTTCCATTGGTTGATTGTTCTCACCTGTCAGAAAATTTCTCCTTATTTCCAGGTTGAATCTCTCCTTGATCAGTTTCCATCCATTATTCCTTGTCTGGCCTTTGGGTGCTTTGGAAAATAGCTTGACCCCTTCCTCCCTGTGGCAGCCCCTCAAATATTGGAAGACTGCTATCATGTCTCCCCTGGTCCTTCTCTTCACTAGACTAGCCAGGCCCAGTTCCTGCAACTGTTCTTCATATGTTTTAGTCTGCAGTCCCCTAATCATCCTGGTTGCTCTTCTCTGCCCTTTTTTCTAGAGCGTCAATATCTTTTTTATAGTGTGGTGAACAAAACTGGATGAAGTACTCTAGGTGTGGTCTTACTTTATAGAGTGGTATCAGTACCTCTCTTGATATTGATTGTATCCCTCTGTTAATGAAACTTAGGATTTCACTGGCTTTTTTGGCTGCCGCTGCACACTGCTGGCTGATATTTAGCACACTACTGGCTAAGACTCTGAGATCCCTCTATCTTGATCTTGATTTCCCCTTAAAACATTTTTGTGGCTAGTTATTCTTTTCAGAAGATCCTATTGGTTAAGGATCAGGTACTAAAGGTTAGTATTGCATCTTTGCAATGGGGAACTATCTTAACCTTTAATCCCTGGGTGATTTCCTAAGTGGGTATTCAGATGAAAAATAATAATAATATCCTCCTTTTCTTAAAATCCTAAAATGAAGGATGTCATTAGAAGAAGGTTTGTAATTTGAGATGGCTGGACCACAAATAATTTATCATGGTGGTGACTGTACTGATTTAAAATTTTAAAAAGTCCAATCTATAGTTACGAATAAAAAATCTAATATCTAAACATAAGAAACTCACTGATGGTTAAAAGCAACAGTTAAAGCAACTCTTTCAGAGAATAAAATACATGTTCAATGAAACAATATATTTTTGTGTGTGCATCCAATATGCAGTCATGCACCAGCTTACAATAGAAAGCCACCATTAAAATGCCTACAGTAAATGTAACACCAAAACATCCATGCTAAACAATGTAAACTATAAAGTATCCGCAGTAACACCAGAACAATAACAATTCCACAGCACGCAATTGTTCTGTAACTTCCCTCTGTCAAAACATAACATAAAAGTACTCACTTCTAGGAAACATAAAGTACCAGATGCATTTGTGGTCATATATAAATTATGATAAAGTAATTATTTATATAGTCTTTGTGCAGTCCAAAAGAAAAGATTGCAGATTACATCGAATCCAGTCCACTTTGCAGCATTTAAGTACTACTTAAAATTTCTACGCATTTGAAGCCCACACCTCAAACAATCTACAACTGAAGTATAAATATTCCCTTAACAGGCTTCATATGCATATTAAAAAAAATGTCTTAGCTGACTTCGCTTCTGTTTGAAGCAAAGAGCTGAAGAAGCTTCTCGGATGAGATGCAAAACGTCTTCAAAAAAAACCCCAGAAAGTCCAGTTGCCTCTTGAAAGGATGACTGAGAATCTCCACAGACAGTTGCTAGGATGTTGGAGTGGTGGAAAGTTATTGTTCTCCTCCTGTCCATGCAAACTTACTAAATGCTTCTGGTTAGCCACCCTGTGACCAGAATCCTAGACTAGATGAGCTATAGGTTGGATCCCATAAGGTTCTAGTCTTTACATCTTCAGAAGGAGCCCTAACTCTGAGAAACGGTTTGAAAATGCCTCTTTCCTTCTCAAGCCACTCAGACAAATCGTCTGCCCAAATTCCCTGCCAAGTAATATGATGGAGAATTTCAAAAGGTATTCAGGCCCAGCAGCAAATAGTTACCTAGTTATCTGAGCTCAGAAGCTAACTGGAGTTTGGTTTGGTTAGAACTCAGCAGAGGACCACATGGCGTTCCTGGTGCTGGACTGGCATGTTGAAAAACTATCTCAGTGAGAATGCAGTGCAGATCAACTCTACGATACTGCCAAGACTTGAATGCAACCAGAAACTGAGCTTGACTCAAAGGAATCTTTACCTTTGAAGACTGGCTTTGGCTGATAATATGAATGCTAATCAAGAGCCAAAGCTGGTTTAACACTTAGGTGGAAAAACATCCGGAAATAGCAGGGCTGATAGAGAGGCTCCTGGAAAGAAAAATGCAGAGGTGCAGACACCAGATATTGAGCTCAATGCACAAGCAACCTCCTATAAAAAATATGGCAGCAGCTGGAGCTCTCTAGCATGTTTGGCTTAAACATGAATGGCATGTTTAAGTGAAAGAGAAGCAAACCCCTTCCCTGGTACGACCTTTCTGGAAGCACTTAACGCAGGAGGAAGGATACGGAAAAAAGAAAAGAGAAGGCAAAACAACTTCTTCTTCTTCTTCTTTTTCTTCTTCTTCTTCTTTTTCTTCTTCTTCTTCCTCCTCCTCCTCCTCGTTCTTCCTCCTCCTCGTTCTTCCTCCTCTCTCTCTCTCTCTCTCTCTCTCTCTCTCACACACACACACACACACACACACACACACTAGACCGAGAGTAGCTTTACAAAAGGACATCGGACCACTTCTTGGAAGATCAGGCGATCAGTGGCTGCTAATGACAGTCCTTGACTTATGACCATAACTGGAACCAGAATTTATGTTGCTAAGCAAGGCTGTTATTGATTGAACCACACCCAATTTACCTTATTCTAGTTACCTTTATTATTTTTACAAATAAAGTGACGAACATATTTCACACACACACACACACACACACACACACACACACACACCTCTTCCTGTTATCCCCACAACAACAATCCCGTGAGGTGGGTTGGGCTGAGACAGAGCGACTGGCCCAAAGTCACTCAGCTGCCTTCTGTGATGAAGGCAGGATTTGAACTCATACCCTCCCACTTTCTAGCCTGGTGTGCCTTAACTATTAGACCAAACTGGCTCTCTCTATGATTTTTCTGCCAGAGTTAATCATGCACTTGTCAAGCATATCTGGCTTTCCTCACTGACTTTGTTGAAAGCCAGCTGGAAGAGTCACAAACGCTGATCACATCACTCTAGAACAGTGCAACTGTCAGAAATACATGCCAGTTGCCAAGCACAAAAGTTGGATCGCAAGGCTGAGGAGACGCTGCGGTGGTGGTAAGTGTGAGGGCTTCTTATTCAGTAGCTTCTTTATGATACAGATAGATACAGATACAGATTAACAGAGTTGGTTGGTTGCTCTCACTGTCAGAAAATTTCTCCTTATTTCCAGGTTGAATCTCTCCTTGTTCAGTTTCCATCCATTATTCCTTGCCTGGCCTTCGGGTGCTTTGGATAATAGCTTGACCCCTTCCTCTCTGTGGCAGCCCCTCAAATATTGGAAGACTGCTATTATGTCTCCCCTGGTCCTTCTCTTCACTAGACTAGCCAGGCCCAGTTCCTGCAACCGTTCGTTGTATGTTTTAACCTCCAGTCCCTAATCATCCTGGTTGCTCTTCTCTGTACTTTTTCTAGAGTCTCAACATCGTTTTTATAATGTAGTGAACAAAACTGGATGCAGTACTCTACGTGTGGTCTTACTAAGGCTTTATAGAGTGGTATTAGTACTTCCCTTGATCTTGATTGTATCCCTCTGTTAATACAATTTAGGATTGCATTAGCTTTTTTGGCTACTGCCGCACACTGCTGGCTCATATTTAGCTGGTTGTCCATTAAAATTCCAAGATCCCCCTCACAGTTGCTGCTATTGAGCCTGGTTTCACCCAGTGAGAACAAT